>APFE031013643.1:0-24803 GCA_000404065.3 Pinus taeda | reverse complement strand
TATTGTTTGAGTCTATCTGTCACGAGTTGTGTCTTCATAGTTGGTGTTGTGAGTTGGTGATCCGAATTATTTGAATCTAGATTGTCCTAGAGGTTGTCTATGTGTGCCTATATAATGTACTATTGTCCAAGCAGCTTGATCAATGAGATCTGATTTTATTCTTGTGTCTATTTGATTCTCTAATTTGGTATTAGAGCCAATAAGAAAAAATCTGAGAAGCCAGATCTAGATCTGGGTAAAAAAAAGTGTGGGTGAATTTACTGTGTAGTTGGTTGAGTTGGAAGAAGCGCAGATGTGCACTAGGATGATAACAAAGAGGAAATTTGTTGCATCATTTGGCATTGAGAACTGTTGAAGAGCTA
Organism: Pinus taeda; assembly: GCA_000404065.3. Taxonomy (NCBI): domain Eukaryota; kingdom Viridiplantae; phylum Streptophyta; class Pinopsida; order Pinales; family Pinaceae; genus Pinus; species Pinus taeda. The sequence goes on along the minus strand of APFE031013643.1, from coordinate 24,441 downwards.
TGGGCCTGCGGTGGAAGGGTTGTTCCAATCATTGCAAACGAAATTTTTTTTTTAGGGTGTGAAAGCCCCAGATCAGTGAATTGCTTACATCATTGTTTTTAAACCAAACGAGCAGTTGCAATATGTAATCCTTTTTGTTAGAGGGTCTGCATTACAATTAATGTGAAAGTGAATATTTTATGAATTACAATTCACACGAAAGTGAATATTTTATGCATTACAATTCAAGTGAAAGTGAATATTTATTCACCACTATTCTTGCCACGGTGTTGCCTAAGTTCAAAGATATGATTTGATTTTTAAAGGAAGCTAAGCCAATAGTTCGAGGTATTCTTTTTATGGAGTAAAATTGAGTTTTCTTTTATATGAAGAATAAATTGTGGATCAGTTAAAGGAGACATAAGGAGTTAATTTGGTGAAAATTTTTGTTTTCTTTATTCATCAAAAATTACTTCTATCAATTTTTTTTGGGGTGAAGAGAGTTAAAAAATTGTTAAAAAAAGGTGTTGGGTATTTTTTGGTGGAAGTATTTCTACGAGGTAAATTAAAATTAAAAGGTATATTTGATTAGAAAAGGAAAAAAAGAGTTTTGGAAAAAAAGAGTAATAAGGAGTTTTGTTTTTAAGATTTGGTTTCAATATCTTTTGAAGATTGAATATATTTTTTTGGAAAAATGTCAAATTTTTTGGCTGAAACTTATTTGAATGAGCCCACAAGACTTGATGGAGGAAATTATGCAAAATGGAAATTCAAGGTATTAATAGTTTTAGAGGGAAATAATTTGTGGCCAATAGTGAGTGGGGCAGAGACCAAACCAACTACTGCTGCAACTATTCCAGATTGGGAAAAACAGGAAACAAAAGCAAAGGTGTTGCTAAAAATGCCAGTTAACAACAACATCATTCCTCATATTAGGGATTGTAAAACATCCAAAGAAACATGGGAAGTTCTCAAAAACTTGTATGAAACATCCAATACCAACTGGATTTTGTTCTGAAAGACCAAGCTTTTGTCAATTAAAATGGAAGCCAATGAAATTATAAGCAATTTCACTTCCCAAGTCAAAGAGCTAAGTCTAATACTGACTTGGTCACCACCACATTGAATGGATTACTGCAAGACTATAAATTGTTTGTTTCAAGTCTTTAAGCTAGAGAGAAGCCACCTACTTTTGATGAATTGACAAGTATTCTTCTACAAGAGGAGGAGAGGATGGAAAATTACAATTTGGGCTCAAACAGTTCAAATTTGGCATTGGTAGCCAAGGGTAAGCAACCATACAAAGGCAAGCCATGGGACAAAATAAAAGGAGGCAAGTTTCAAGCAAAGCAGAAAGGTATGACACAATCTAAATTTCTAGTTCATGATAAGAGAAATGATGATTGTTATTATTGTGGAAAACTTGGACACCATGCTAAATATTGCTATAAAAGAAAATAGAATGAGTCTAAGGATATAAACATAAGACATAATGGGAATTTTGTGGAGAAAGATACTTCAATCAATGATAGATTTAAAAATCTCAGATTTTTTTTTTTTTTTTATGTTGCATTGTCTACTGAGACCGATGATGTGAATGCCTGGTTCATTGATTCTAGTGCATCACTCCATATTTCTTGTAATAAAGATTGATTTAATGAATATCATGAGACAATTGATGGAACATGCATTTATCTAGGAGATAACAAGTCCCTTAAGGTTCAATTTTATGGAATAATAGGTGTGATGTTGCCTAATGGACAAGAGAGACGGATCGATGATGTGATGTATGTTCCTCATATCAAAAAGAATTTAATTTATGTTTCTACTATTGTTTATCAAGATATAAAGGTGGAATTTGTCAAATCATAGTGTGTTGTTAAAGATATACAAGATCGCTACAAAAGGTTATTCCCATAGGTACCAGAGTTGGAGACTTATATACACTGGACTTGACTAGGATAGGGAATCAAGCATTGGCATCTACAACAATGTCAACAAAAGAGTTATGGCATAAAAGGTATGGGAATTTAAATCACAATGATTTAATGTTACTTCAAAGAAAATTAATGGTTGAAGGTCTTCCTGTTATGAAAAGTAATCATGTTAAATGTGAAGCATGTGCACTTCGAAAGAAACATAGAGAGGAATTTCTTGTACATGAAAAAAAAAAGACAAAGAAATACTTGAATTAATTCACACTGATGTATGTGTACCTATGAAAACTAGATCTCTTGGAGGAACATTGTACTTTCTTATTTTTGTTGATGATAGATCTAGATATACTTGGGTCTATTTCATAAGAAAGAAAAGTGATGTTTTTTAGTACTTTAAGGAATTCAAAAACACGGTGGAAAAACAAGCTGGAAAATAAATCAAAATTCTCAGATATGATCAAGGGGGAGAATAAAAATTAATAGAATCTAATCAATATTGTAAAAGTAATGGGTTTCTACAACAATTTACAATGCCTCATAAACCTCAACAAAATGGAGTTGTTGAGAGGAAAAATAAAAAACAAGTGGAATGTGCATGAAGCATGCTTCAAGGTAAAAGCATCTCTAATGGTTTTTGGGTTGAAGCCATTAATACTGTTGCTTATTTGAAAAATAGGAGTCTAACCAAAAGTTTAGATCTAAAAACACCATTTGAAGCATTTTATGGATATAAACCAAAAGTGAGTCATTTAAGAGTTTTTGGATGCAAAAAATTTTCTCATATTCCAAAAGATGAAAGAAGAAAGCTTGATGCAATGTCAATTAAGTCCACATTCATTGAGTACTGTGATGATAAAAAAGCACACAATTTGTTTGATCTCGATTCACATAGATTGCTTGCAATTAGGCATGTGGTGTTTCATGAAAATGATGATGAAAGTGGTAAAATGAATAATACATGTGTATGGCATGATACTAATGATTATATCAAAATATAAGCAAGTTTTGAATAGGAACAAGAACAGGTACAAGTTCTAGAGCAGGAAGCGTCTAGTAGTCATGACACTCCAAGAAGAGAACAAGAGACTCCAATAAGCAGAAAGAAGGATGAACAAGTAAAACTCTAAGGAGTGAAACACGTCAAATTCAACCATTTATAAGGTATAAATATTATGCATTGATGTCTCGTGTAATGAATGTTGTAGAACCCTCAATTTATGAAGAAGCTAAAGAATATAAAGAATGGAGAGATGCAATGAATGAGGAATTTAACTCCATAATGAAGAATGACACATGGGAATTAACAAAATTACCCAAAGATAAAGTTCCCATAGGATGTAAATGGTTGTTCAAACCAAAGTTTAATGATGATGCCAATATTGATAAGTATAAAGTTAGATTGGTTGCAAAACTCTATTCACAAAAAAAAAGGCATTGATTATGAAGATACTATTGCACTTGTAGCTAAACTTAATACAATTAGAATCATGACTGCATTAGCTACAAAACAAAATTGAAAAATGCGTTAGTTAGACGTCAAATCTATTTTCCTGAATGGTGAATTAAAAGAAGAAGTTTATTTGGTTCAACATAAAGGGTTTATAAATCAGGGACATGATCATCTTGTTTGTAGGTTAAATAAAGCTTTGTATGGTTTGAAGCAAGCACCAAGATCTCGGTATGTGAAAATTGATTCATTATTTTATGAAGAAGGTTTTGTGAGAAGCAAAAGTGATCCTAAGTTGTACATCAAGAAAGATGAAGATGAGAATATTTCCTTGATCTTTATATGTTGATGATCTTATCATAACAAGAAGTGCATTCAAGTTGATTGAGGAAATTAAAATTCAGTTGTTATAGGAATTTGAAATGAAGGATCTTGGCGAATTACATTATTGTTTGGGTCTTGAAATTTGGAGGGAATCTAGTAAGACAATCATCACACAAAGCAAATATGTAAGGACAATTCTTGAAAGATTCCATATGTTTGAATGAAAGCCAGCGTCTAATCCTTTGGAACAGAATGTTAAGTTGTACAGTGATGATGGATCTAAAGAGCTGAATGGACATTTGTATCACCAATTGGTGGGAAGTTTGAAATACCTCAACACCACCAGGCTAGATATAGCATATTCTTTCAACATCCTTACTTAGTTTATAGCTAAGCCTTGTGAAAGCCATCAGAAAGTAGAAAATAAAGTCCTTCAATATCTAAAGGAAACACTTTATTTTAGTAGTTTGTATACTGATGAATCTGATGTTGAGTTGGTAGGTTTTTTTGATTCAAATTGGGCTAGAAATCCTAATGATAGAAGATCAACCTTTGGATATGCATTCAATTTAGGATCAGGGATTGTATCGTGTTATTGTGTGTGATTTATTTGTGTTATTTTGTGCCTTGCCACCTCTACCTTTCCAACAAATTGGTATTAGAGCCGCGGAAAGATCGCAAGATCTGTGGAGCCAGTAGAGCCAATAAGAAGAGGGCCAAGTGAATAATGCTGATATTTTTTTTAATTGTATTTCCAAATTGTCATAATTTTAAATATTGACAATTGCGCACGTCAGTGCAAAATTCACACCTAATTAGTACAAAAAATGCACGTATTTCGTTAGACTTTGATTCCATTGTAATTCAAGTTATCTACGTAGCTGGGTTGTTTCGGGGGTGCGCAAACCCCGTGAGGCATTAAAAGGTTAAACTCTCATCATTACAAAGTTTATGGGCCTCTTCGCACATGGATTGAATTCATATTAAGCATATGAGCCTCTTTTTATTAAAGGTGGCTCATAAAGTTTACGAACATTTTTTAAAAGGCATTTTTGAAAAGGGAGATATATTATAATAAGTTTTTTAAAAGTGGATTATTATAAAAGGTTTTTTTTAAGATTTTTTATATAAAAAAATAATAAGGTTTTATTGGAAGGTTTTTGAAAAGGTTTTTGTTAAAAAGGAATATATTGAAAAGGGCACTTTTCATTATTCGAAGAGAAGTTTTGAAGAGAGATGGCTTTCTCAAATTTCCAGCCCTAGTTCCCACATGGAAGGATTATGATGTGTGGGCCATTAAGATGGAAAGCACATTAAAGGCTCATGATTTTTTGGATCATGTGCAGTTTTGGTTTTCAAAAACTAAAGATGAAGCATAAGAATGAGCTCTCACTAATGCAGAGAGGGATCTATGGAAGAAGAAAAAAATGCACAAGATTTGCTGGTTATCCTGCAGGGAGTGAACTGAGCAGTGTTCTATAAGATTATGATCCTGTCTTCAGTAAAGACAACATGGGAGACCCTGGAAACAAGCTATAAAGTTATGGAAAAAGTCAATATTGGTAAGTTGCATAATACTAGGAGAGATTTTGAAAGTCTGCAGATGAAGGAGATAGAGGACATTGATTCTTTCATGAATCGGGTCATGATTGTCATAGATCAGTTAAAAAAATTTGGTGATGAAATTAAATATCAAACAGTGGTTGAGAAGGTCCTCAAATATTTGTATACCAAATTTGATGATGTGGTAGCAGCCATAAAAGAAGTCAAGGATTTGGCATCATTAAAAGTTGATGAGTTGATGGGATCACTTCTATCCATGAGGCAAGGATAGATAGAAATAAGGATTCCACTTTAGAAACCACTTTCAAAAGTCAAGTTTCTATTTCAAGGGACAGAGGTCAAGGAAAAAGTAAATAGAGAGGTAAAGGATGAGGCGGAAGACATGGAGGTCAAAGAGATGGCCGAGAAGTGCATGAACACGAAAGTGGAAGCAATAGAAAAAGCTTCAACAATAATCAAAGGTGAGATGTTATTATTGCAATAAATTTGGTCATTATTCCTATGATTGCAGGAAGAGGATAGTTGATCATGGAAACCAGAGAGCTAACGTCACTACAGAGAGTAGTAACTTTGTGTCCCTAGCTTTCCATACCATGCATGAACCTTTTTATAATGGGTGTCTATTAGACAATGGTTGTAGTAACCATATGATAGGCAACAAGAATTTGGTTGCAAATTTGGTTTAATCTACGAAGACAGAGGTAAAGCTAGGTACTGACAAGACTATGGATGTAGATGGAAAATGAGTGGTCAACATTTTGACCAAGCATGGGGAGCTGAAGACAATATCATAGGTATATTATGTCCATGGTCTCTAACATAATCTGATAAATGTTGGTCATTTGACACAAAATGGATACAAAGTTATCTTTCAAAAACAAGAGTGTGTTATATATGAAAATCCCCCAAGAAATCAGTTGATAGCAAAGGTGCAGATGAAGAGGAACAAACTCTTTCCTCTAATAATGAATTACATTGATCAAGTCATTTATTTTACATTTACATGTTCTAATTATTATTGGTTATGGCACTTTCGGTTTGCACACTTTCACTTTTCTTGTTTAATATTGTTACAGCAGAAATAGATGGTTAGAGGATTACCTCCCATCAAAGAACCTACTAATACTTGTGAGTGTTTCATCTTGGGAAAGCAATGCCTTGAAAGTTTTCCACATGGAGTTGCATAAAGAGCAAAGAAACCTCTTGAGCTAGTGCATACAGACTTGTGTGGACCTCTTGAGGACATAGTCGATTGGTGGAAGTTGTTACATCCTCAATTTCATTGATGATTATAGAAGAAAGAGTTGGGTTTACTTCTTGAAGGATAAGTCTGAAACTTTTGCAAAGTTTAAAGAATTCAAATCCTTAGTAGAGAACCAAAGTGATCAGAAAATAAATTTATTGAGGTCATATTGTGGTGGAGAACATGATTCAATGGCATTCCATGATTACTACAAACAACATGGAATTAGAAGGCAGTTTACAACCAGGTACACATTGCAACAGAATGGTGTAGCAGAGAGAAAGAACATAACCATTATGAACATGGCAAGGAGCATGTTGAAAGGAAGAAACTTGTCTAATGAGTATGGGGCAGAAGGAGTTGCTTGTGATGTTTATGTGATAAACAAATCTCCTACAAAGAGTGTGATGAATAGAGTACCAGAAGAAGCATAGTTAGCTATGTCTTGCAACGTATCTTATCTCAAAGTATTTGGATGTGTATCTTATGTACATGTGCCTAAAGAGCTAAGAGGAAAATTGGATGATAAAAGTGAAAAACGCATATTTACTAGTTATAATGAGAAATCAAAAGAGTACAAATTGTATAACCTTGTCACCAAGAAGACCATAATTAGTAGAGATGTGTTCAAATAAAAAGAGTCATGGAATGGGACTGTAGACAAAACAGTTGATGCACAAACACCCTTGATGGAATAGGATGATGTAGTAGAAAACGAGCAGCAGGGATGATTCAAAAGAACATACACCAAGCAGAGTCATGCCTGCATGGACTCCAATATTTTCTGAGCAGAATGGATCTTCAAGCAGATCAATAGGCAAGAATTTTCCCAGTCAATCACGTGATGAATCAAGCAATGGTAAGAGAAAGATGAGAATTTTGAAAGATATTTATGATTATTTGGATGTTAGTTCAAACTTTGCATTGTTGTCATTCCAACCTTCTTCGTTTGAAGATGCAATCATAGATGAAAATTGGGTGCAAGCCATGGATGAAGAAATTGAAGCTATTGAAAATAATGATACATGGGATTTGGTGTGAAATGGGTGTACAAGAAAAAGTTGAATGAGAAAGGTGAATTTGAAAGATTTAAAGCATGACTTGTAGCAAAAGGATTCTAACAACAACTGGGAATAGATTTTGGAGAAACATTTTCTCCGGTAGCCAAATTAGATATTGTAAGAGCAGTTCTAGCCACAACAACTCAGATCGAGTGGAAAGTATATCACATGGATGAGAAATCAACCTTCTTGAATGAAATTCTAGAAGAAGAAATCTATGTGCAGCAGCCTCCAAGATATGAAGTTGAATGTAAAGAAGATAAAGTTTACATGTTGAAGAACGTGCTCTATGGATTGAAGCAAGCACCTAGAGCTTGGTATAGCAAATTCGACAACTATATGACCAAGAATGGATTTTGGATAGATTTTGATTGTTTTCTTATATGTTGATGACATGATTGATACATGTGATTTTGAACTGGATGAATTTGAAGCAGCCAAGATTAAAGAATTTGAGATGACAGATCTCGGTCGCATGAAATATTTTCTTGGCATATAATTTGAGCAATCTGAAAGGAATTTTTATTTGTCAAAATAAATATGCAAGAGATTTGCTGAAATATTCATGATGGAGAATTGAAAACTTGTCCCTACACCAGTTGTGACATGTAAAAAAAGTTAAGCAAGGATGATGAAGGGCAGATGTCTATCCAACTCTATTCAAAATATTGGTTGGAAGCCTCATGAATATCACAACTACAAGACCAAATATTATGCAAGGAGTAAGCATGATTTCCATATTTATGGAGACTCCAAAAGGCACACATTGGAGAGAAGGAAAAATAATTCTGAGATACATAACAGGAACTAGAGATTATGGCAAAATGTAAACAATCACAGAGAATAAGGATTTGATTGGATATAGAAATAATGATTTTGTAGGTAGTTTCGATGATAGAAAGAGCACTTCTGGTTATGTGTTCCATCTCAGTTTAGGTGTGATTTCATGGGCATCTAAGAAGCATCCTATTGTAACACTATCATCAGCAGAAGTAGAATATGTAGCAGCAACATCAACATGATGTCAAGAAGTATGGTTAAGAAGAGTATGTGATGGACTCAAGAAAAAACAACAAGGATCAACAATGATATATTGTGACAATGCCGCAATGATTGTACTATCCAAGAATAGTGTGTTTCATCAAAAGAGCAAGCATATTGATAGTAGATATCATTTTATTAGATAACTTGTGAGCAATGGAGAAGTTCACTTGAAGCCTTGTAAATCTAGTGATCAATTGTGTGATATATTTACTAAGTCATTAGCAAAATATGTGTTTGAGTTTCATAGAAGAAACTAGGGTGTTGTAAGCCTAGTTGAGACATAGACCAAAATGCATGTTTGAGTTGTTATGAGTCATGTCTTAGTTTAGCATTCATAATTAAGGGGGGGTGTTAAAATAAGCTAATTACTCACACATGAAGAGTTAGCTAAATTTACAGATTTAAGTTAAGTCAAGTGAAGTTGAGTTAAGTCATAGTCAAATTTAGTGTGTGTTTGTATGTCAAGTTATTTTAGGTGAGTCATTAGTCGAAAAAGGTTTAAACACCCCTCACCAGGTTCATTGTAATAATCAAGTTTTTGTGTGATCAATAGAAAATCCATGGATCGTGTTATTCTGTGTTATTTATTTGTTTTATTTTGCACCTTGCCTCCTATGCCTTTCCAACAAATTGCTATCAGGGCCGAGGAAGGATCACAAGATCCGTGGAACCAACAGATCTAGTAAGAAGAGGGTCAAGTGAATAAGTTTTGAAGAAAGATGGATTTCTCAAGGCTCATGATGTTTGGGATCATGTCCAGTTTGGGTTTTCATAACCTAAAGATGAAACCTAAGAATGATCTCTCACTAGTGTAGAGAGGGATCTACGGAAGAAAGACAAAAAACAAAATGCACAAGAATTACAGCTTATCCAACAAGGAGTGGACCAAGTAGTGTTCAAAATATTATGATCACGACTTCAGCAAAGATAACATGGGAGATCTTGGAAACAAGCTATAAAGGTACTGTTATCACTCAGGTTGTCCCTAGGCTCCTAATAGGGATATGGCCGAGGTAACCACAAACCAATCTTCTAATTGCAGGTTCTAGCCCACCTGCAATCGGAGAGGGCTCTCTCCTTTTGATTCAACCTTAGTTGATGATTTTAGGCTAGCTTTCTGACTTCAAGGGAGTGTTGATTGTGATTGGAAAGAAGGTAGGATTCTCGAACGAAGAGGCACAGTAAGGTGTGATAAGTTTTGAACCATTGGGCATGGAGTCACAGGTTGAGGCATGCGAGCGTTTTCTTGGTCACAAGGGGATACGGAGCGGGATAGCCACACATGATACAATACTCGGTCTGCTGAAAGTACGGAATGAACATCAGGGATGAAAGGTAAAGGAGAATCATTTCATCATGTTGACAAAGAGGATAAGTGGATGAGTGGGATCCCGGAGCAGTTAAGAATTCCTAAGACATGCACTCATATGTGAAAGAAACAGCGTAAACCAGATCATTTAATAATACAAGCTCATAGCTGTTTCTGAAGAAAACATTAAAAAATGCAGAAATTGAACTTAAGGTGTATTGGAACAAATCTTAAGCTATTCTTTTTTCTTGCAACTTAGAAAGGCGGAAAGGTGGTAAAAAACATAAAATAAAACAGAGGAGAATAACACTTATTGGATCATGTAGAAGCACAGGAATTCCGTGATCATTCCTTGGCCAAGAGAAAACATCAAGTTGTTTCGCAATCCATGCTTTCAGCAATCTTTGATTATGGAAATTATGACAGTTACAGCGCGAGTCTCTGTTCAGAGAAAATGCTTGAAAGAATACTGACCAACAACTACTACCAACCAACCAACCAACCCCTCACAACATTGCTTAGGGTGGTATTTATAAACAAAATATCGGAAAGACATCATTACAAGTGACCTTGACAGGTCTGCTTAGAACTTTTCAAAAATCTAAATGCTGCTGGAATTAAATGCAAGTAAATCTTTTTGGCTGCGCTGGGGGCAGCTAGATCGGAACAGGTGACGAGGTGGCCCTTGGGGACCAGATGCGGTGCTGCTGGAGTGATTGTGCTTCGGGGCTGCAGTTCAGCTTTGGTGTGAATTGAATGTGCAATAATTATGATTTGAGAGCTTCAAGTAGTTTCGCTCTCCTTCTATGAATCTGCTGGAAGATATTAAATTTTCTCTTACTTCGGGCCGCTTCTCAAAATATTCGCTGATACACTTTTCCGCTACATTGATGGCTTCCGCCGTCGACTGATACTCTTTGACACGCTTGATGCCTGCTGATTTGATATGATACACTTTAAACTCTGTGATTGATCTGCTGCTGTCTTTAAACTTGATTCTTTGGCACGATCGGGCGATTTTTGGGCTCTTTCGACGCGCAATGGGCTCAGCAATCAGAAGATTCCCTGAAGATTCCTCGAAATGGCCTATTTCCCGTAGCGATGCACGATTAGCGCTTCGTGCTAATCGCGCATCGAAAACTGCCTCGGTTTCTTGATCTGGAGCTCCGAAGTGCGATTTTTCTTCCTGCGCGAAACTTTTTCGGCTTTCTGGCTGCTGACATAAGCATGGCGTCGGCTCTACGGTGGATGACGTCAGTTGTGGGTCCCTGGTACAGAGTGACGTGGTGAGATACTGGATGTATTGTGGTGAAGAGACTCCGATGCGATATCGCGATATCGCGTCGGCGGGGAACGGGGGAATTGGTTTGGAGACTTGGCGCTTGCGACTGCTGATTGGCGATATCGCAATATCGCATCGGCGGAGACAGAGAGGTGGATGGATTGGACACTCGGCGTTTGTGATCGCTGATTGCCGATATCGCAATATCGCATCGGCGGGGAACGGATGGGTGATGGTTTTCATGAATATGAGAGTGCGAGGTTGCGATGCGAAATGGCTTTAAGGAGGAAAGAGCAAGTAAGTGGGTGTGAAGGGCATTTAAGGTTTCGGAACGGGTCTGATTACCTCGGAGGGATTTTATACTTTGGAAGGAGTCCATCGTATCTGGGAGGTGGTTTTGGAGGTCAGGGGTTCTTGCTGAGTTTCAGATAAACTGAGCAATTCCCGGGAGTTCTTATGGTTATTTTTCAACTAGGGGGAGGGATATTACATAGGGGGATTTTACTTAATATTAATAAGGGGACGGGAAGATAGGGAGCTAAATAATAATGTTAGTGGTTAATATGGAGATGGTAAAAAGCGCTAAGTTCGGGAGACCTTAGGCTGTTACAAGGGGGTAGGACCATACTTTGGGAGAAAATATGGAACAACTTTGAGTAAAGCAAATCTTTACTCAAGCCAGTGTTATGAAGATGATGGAACTTAAGAGGTGTCAAGCAGATCTTGACCTCTTTTGGGGAAGTTATTTAATGATTTGGGAAAACAGAGAAGGGGAGTCAGTTATACCTCTTTTGAGCTTTTTGCCTACAAACCCTTACTGATTATGTCCTGCATGATATGATACCTGAAAACCTGGAACTGGTCAACAATTCAACAGCCTCAGAACTACCTACCCAGCCTACTTGCCTAGCATTTTTTCTTCTTTTGTTTGGGGGTGCACTTAGACTTGCAAACCCGTCGTTCATTTTTCTTTTGATGCTTTCCTATCTGCATACTACCCTTATTTCTTCCAGAGCCCAGATTAAGCTGTTGGGCTCGTCTGTTTCTCTACCTATCTAAGAATCTGCCAAGATTAAACTGTTTGGACAGATTTACAATCTCTATATTCTAAAACAGGAAATTTAAACCTAGGGAGACCAAGATTAAACTGTTTGGACCTCCCTTTAACTAAAAAAATAGCGATACCGGAATAACTTTACAAAAAATTGAAGGCAATTAGATGAACTTGAAGTAGCCTTCTTCATTTGGAGACTGTTTGAGCAAATATGGAGCATTGTAGCAAGAAAAGTATGACATATTTGGCCTGTAAAATGCCAATCATGAAAAATGAATACCTGCTGCAGCAGGAAGCTAACAGGTACGACAAAGTCAATCTAGTTAAGTTGCAGAATACTAGGAGAGATTTTGAAAGTCTACAAATGAAGGAGATGGAGGACATCGATTCTTTCATGAATTGGACCATGACTGTCATAAATCAATTAAAAACTTATGGTGATGAAATTAAAGATCAAACAGTGGTTGAGAAGGTCCTCATATCTTTTTCTACCAAATTTGATGTTGTGGTAGTAGCCATAGAAGAATCCAAGGATTTGGCATCATTAACAGTTGATGAGTTGATGGGATCACTTCTATCACATGAGATAAGAATAGATAGAAATAAGGATTCCACTTTCGAAACCACTTTCAAAAATTATGCTTCTATTTCAAGAGATAGAGGTCAAGGCAGAAGTAAATCGAGAAGCAGAGGATGAGGTGGAAGACATGGAGGTTAGAGAGATAGGCAAGAAGAGCATAAAAATGAAAGTGGAAGCAATAGAAAAAGCTTCAAAAATAATAAAAGAGTTGACAAATCAAAGGTGAGATGTTATTATTGTAATAAATTTGGTCACTATGCCCATTATTGCAGGAAGAGGATAGTTGATCAAGGAAACCAAAGAGCTAATGTCACTACGGAGATTACTAACTCTGTGTTCCTATATTTCCATACCATGCATGAACCTTCTGATAATGTGTGGCTATTGGACAGTGATTGTTACTAGTAACCACATGACAGGAAATAATAATTTGGTTGCAAATTTGGATCAATCTGTGAAGATAGAGGTAAATTTGTGGACTGACAAGACTATGGATGTAGATGGAAAAGGAGTGGTCAACATTTTGACAAAGCAGGGCGAGCTAAAGACAATATCAAAGGTATATTATGTCCTTGGTCTCAAACATAATTTGATAAGTGTTGGTCAATTGACATAGAATGGATACAAAGTTATCTTTCAAGGACAATAGTGTGTTATATATGACAAGCCCCAAAGCAATTAGTTGATAGAAAAGGTGCAGATGACGAGGAACAAACACTTTCCTCTAATTATGAATTACAATGATCAGGTCATTTCTTTTATAATTACATGTTCTAATGATTATTGGTTATGGCACTTTCAGTTTGGACACTTGCACTTTTCCAGTTTAAGATTGCCGCAACAAAAATATATGGTTAGAGGATTATCTCCCATCAAAGAGCCTATTAGTACTTGTGGGTGTTGCATCTTGGAAAAGTAACACCATCAAATTTTTCCAAAGAAAGTTACATATAGAGAAAAGCAACCTCTTGATCTAGTGCATGTAAACTTGTGTAGACCTATGAGGACATATTCGATTGGTTGAAGTTGTTAGTTCCTCACTTTCATTGATGACTATAGTAAAAAGACTTGGGTTTAATTCTTGAAGTACAAGTCTAAAACTTTGCAAAGTTCAAAGAATTCAAAGCCTTAGAAAAGAACCAAAGTGATTGGCAGATCAAGGTATTGGGGTCAAATCATGGTGGAGAATATGATTCGAACGCATTCCATGATTACTGCAAAAAACATGGAATCAAAAGATGGTTTACAACCAAGTACACACCGCAGCAGAATTGTGTAACAAAGAGAAAGAACATAACCATTACGAACATGGCAAGGAGCATGTTGAAAGGAAGAAACTTGTCTAATGAGTATTGAGCAAAAGCAGTTGAATGTGTTATTTATTTGATAAACAGATCTCCTACAAAGAGTGTGATGAACAAGATTACCAGAAGAAGCATGGTTAGGCATGTTTTACAGCGTATCTTATCTTAGAGTATTTGGATGTCTAGCTTATGCGCATGTGCCTAAAGAGATAAGAGGCAAATTGGATGATAAAAGTGAAAAATGCATATTTACTGATTAAAGTGAGCAATCAAAAGCTTACATATCATATAACACTATCACCGAGAAGAACATAATTAGTAGAGATGTTGTGTTCAAAGAACAATGTGACTGTAGACAAAACAGTTGATGCACAAGCACCCTTTATGGAAGAGGATGATGTAGCAGAAAATGAGCAGCAGGGATCAAAATAAAATACACTAAACAAAGTCACGCTTGCATGGACTCCAAGATTTTATAAGCATCATGGATCTTCAAGCAGGTTAACAAACTAGATTTCTCCTAGCAATCAATCAGCTGATGAATCAAGCAATGGTAAGAGAAAGATGAGAGGTTTGAAAGATATTTATGATTATTTGGATGTTAGTTCAAAATTTGCATTTTTCTCATTCCAAACTTCTTCATTTGAAGAATCAATCAGAGATGAAAATTGGGTGCAATCCATGGACGAAGAAATTGAAGCTATTAAAAATAATAATCCATGGGATTTGGTTGATTTTCCAAAGGATAAAAATCTCATTGGTGTGAAATGGGTGTACAAGACAAAGTTGACTGAGAAAGGTGAGGTTGAAAGATTTAAATAAAGACTTGTAGCAAAACGATTCTCACAACAATCGGAATTAGATTTTGGAGAATCGTTTTCTCTAGTAACCAGATTGGATACTATAAGAGTAGTTCTAGCCACAACAACTCAGAACAAGTGGAAAATATATCATATAGATGTGAAATCAGCCTTCTTAAATGGAATTCTAGAAGAAGAAATCTATGTGCAACAACCTCCAGGATATGAAGTTGAAGGTAAAGAAGATAAAGTTTACATGTTGAAGAAAGTGCGTTATGGAATGAAGCAAGTGCCTAGAGCTTTGTATAGCATAATTGACAGCTACATGATCAAGAATGGATTTTGCAGAAGAAACATTGATCCTACCTTATACAGAAAGGTAAATGAGCATGGACATACTTTTATTGTTTACTTATATGTTGATGACATGACTTATACAAGAGATTTTGAATTGGATGAATTTAAAGCAGCCATGATGAAGGAATTTCAGATGACAGATCTTGGTCTCATGAAATATTGTCTTGGCATGGAAGTTGAGCAATCTGAAAAAGGAATTTTTATTTGTCAAAATAAATATGCAAGAGATTTAGTGAAAAGATTCATGATGAAGAATTGCAAACCTATCCCTACACTAGTTGTAACAGGTACATAGTTAAGCAAGGATTATGAAGGATCAAATGTCAATCCAACTCTATTCAAAATATTGGTTGGGAGCATCATGTATCTCACAGCTACAAGACCATATATTATGCAAGGAGTAAGTATGATTTCCATATTTATGGAGACTCCAAAAGACAAACATTAGAGGGCAGGAAAAATAATTCTAAGATACATAGTAGGAACTAGAGATTGTGGCATAATGTATGCAAGCACAGAGAATAAGTATTTGATTGAATATATAGATAGTTATTTTGCAGGTAGTAGTTTGGATGATTGGAAGAACACTTCTGGTTATGTGTTTCATCTTGGTTCGAGTATGATTTCATGGGCATCTCAGAAGTAGCCTATTGTAACACTATCATCAGCAAAAGTAGAATATGTAGCAACAACATCAGCATCATGTCAAGCAGTATGGTTAAGAAGAGTATTTGATGAACTCAAGCAGAAACAACAAGGATAAATAGTAATATATTGTGACAACACCTCAATGTTTGCACAATCTAAGAATAGTGTGTTTCATCAAAAGAGCAAGCATATTTATACTAGATATCATTTTATTAGCGAACTTGTGAGCAATGGAGAAGTTCACTTGAAGCCTTGTAAATCTAATGATCAATTGGATGATATATTTACTAAGTCATTAGAAAAAAATGTGGTTGAGTTTCATAGAAGAAACTTGGGTGTTGTAAGGCTAGCTAAGACATAGACCAACATGCATGTTTGAGTTTTTATGAATCATGTCTTAGTTTAGCGGTCGTAATTAAGGGGGAGTATTAAAATAAGCTAATTACTCACACATGAAGAGTTGGTTAATTTAGAGAGTCAAGTTAAGTCAAGTCAATTCCAGTTAATTCATAGTCAAATTTAGTGTTTGGTTGCATGTCAAGTTATTTTAGGCGAGTCATTTGTCAAAAAAGGTTTAAATAACCCTCAATGGGTTCGTTATAATAATCAAGCTTTTGTGTGATCAATAGAAGAGTCGCAGCTCATGTTATTGTGCGTGATTTATTTGTATTATTTTGTGCCTTGCTTCCTGTACCTTTCCACCAAATTGGTATTAGAGCCGAGGAAGGATCACAAGATACGAGGAGCCAGCAGAGCCAATAAGAAGAGGACCAAGTGAAGAAGGGCGATGATTTTTTTTTTAAATTGTGTTGCCAAATTGTCGCACTATTAAGGAGTGACAAGTGCACAAGTCAGTCCAAAATTTACAGCTAATTAGCACAAAAATTGCGCATATTTTGTTAAAATTTGATTTCGTTTAAATTCGATTTATTTGCACAGCTAGGTTGTGTCGGGGATGTGCAAACCCCATGAGGCATTAAAAGGTCAAAATCTCATATTTCCAAAGTTTATGAGCCTATTCGTACATGGATTGAATTCATATTAAGAATATGAGCCTCTTTTTATTAAAGGCATGTCATAAAGTATACAAAGTTTTTTGAAATGGGATTTTTGAAAAAGGAGATAAAAAAATAATAATAAATAAAAAAATAAATAAAAATAAAATAAAATAAATAAAAATTAGGGTTTTATTGAAAGGGTTTTGAAAAGATTTCTGTTAAAAAGGGAATTTATTGAAAAGGACGTTTTTTATTATTTGAAGAGAAGTTTGAAGAAAGATGTCTTTCTCAACTTTCCAACCCTAGTTCCCACAGTTTACAGGAAAGGATTATAATGTGTGGGCCATTAAGATGTAGACCACATTAAAGGGTCATGATGATTGGGATCATGTCTAGTTTAGATTTTGAGAACCTAAATATGAAGCAAAATAACAATCTCTCATTAATGCAGAGAGGGATCTTGTGAAGAAAGACAAAAAAAAAAGAATGCACCAACATTCCAGCTTATCTAGCAGGGAGTGGACTGAGCAATGTTCCAGAAGATTATGATCATGTATTCAACAAAGACAACATGGGAGACCTTGGAAACAAGCTATAAAATTATGGCCAAAACCAATATTGTTAAGTTGCCTGATACTGGGAGAGATTTTGAAAGTCTGCAGATGAAGGAGACAGAGGACATCGATTCTTTAATGTATCAGGTCACGACTGTCATAAATCAGTTAAAAATTATGGTGATGAAATTAATGATCGAATAGTGATTGAGAAGGTCCTCAAATATTTGTCTACCAAATTTAATGTTGTGCTAGTAGCCATATGATCCTATTTGGAATATTATATTGTTGTGATAATATCCTCCTCAGATTATAAGAAAAAGGTTTTCATTATGCTTAAGGATTCATGAATTTTTGCAAGTGAAATGAAGAGTTTTTATGTTAATTGTATAAGAAATTTAATATAAATAAGAAACTGAACAACAACATAAACATGTACAAAACATCATCAAAAACACATTACAACAAGCATATGATAAAGGAGTTCAACCCTCCTGGGCTACGTCTCCTTGGTCCAGCTTCCAATGGCTTAGGCCTCTCTATTATGCTCAAAAATGTAAAAATCTGTGTTTACAATATCCAAATGCTTCTGAAACCTTCTCCAATCAATCTAGCATGTCCAAAAATGGCCATCTAGCCTCTCTTTTCATCTAATTTGGTGAAAAACGCAAGAAGTTATGACTTCCCCTTGTTTTCCCAATATTCGCTCCACAAATTGCCCCATTTCTGGCATGATCCTACAAATTAGCTCCAAAAAGTACTAATTAGGCGAAATTTCATTGTGCGACTGTCCATAATATATTGGCACCGACTATCCCATTGCAAATTTCCACCAGTGGAAAACCAACGGTCTTATGGTCTGTGAATGTGGTAAGGCGATGTGTGATTGCGATATGGCGGACCCGATAGAACAATTAACTGTAACCCATAGTCGCCTCGCATAAGGGATCCTTTCGAAAATCGCAATTCACAGAGAACTGACAGGTATCATAATGCGGGACTTTGCCTTCTATGGTGTGTGATTGCGATCTGTGATTTCTATTATTGCATCGCAACCCGGGTACGTTGGGGGCCGATTTCTGCAATGCCTTTCCTGTTGCGAAGTGTGATTGGGATTTATCGCATCGCAACCATGACTTGCTTGGGGCCGATTCTTTAACATGACCCACCTACGATATGTGATTCATGAAATGTGGGGGCCAATGGTGACCTGCCACTTGGAGCTTCCCCATTCACTGAAGGGCCTTACCACATCATTTTTTCCTGCCATTTGTCCAAGTCAAACCTAAACTTTGACTTTATCTAACTTCTTCATACGAGCTCAGATTTGAGTGTCATTCACACCGTTATAATCAGAATGAGGATCTCTTCGATCTGAAGCTAATTTTATCAAGATTCAGACACTCTGAGTTTTGAGCCTAACTTTGAGTACCTAGTCACTCCTCCCCGCTGGAAGCCTTTTGGACCCCAAAAGGATCACTTTCAATTGTTCAGCAGGTGAGGGTACATTTCCTTGACCTTTCCAACCTCTATCCATTTGGCTTTTAAAGGATTTGTGCCCTTGAGCCCCAGTTGAAGATAATCGATACTTCCCCTTTTTGATGTCCTTGTTCTTCTGTCAAGTATAATGTCTTGCTGAAGCTCATCAAGGAATTCTAGAGAAAAGTCTTCAATAGATGGGATTTGAATATTCTCTCCTTGATCTTCAATCAAAGGAGGCTCATACAACCTTAAATTCTCAACACTAACAATGACATAAATTTTCATATATGAAGGAAAATCCAACCTGAAGGCATTGTTACCAATCTTTTCCAAAATTCTGAATGGACCATATCTAATTGGTTTTGGCTTTTTACCTTCTCCTTGTGTTATAGACATATTTGGGCACTGCAACCCCAATCATATATGTCCATAAACCAAGGGCTTATGAGTCCCTAAAAGTGTTGTTTCATACCCTAAAGGAACAAGGTCAGCTGATTACATCATCTCCCAGAAGTTCTCCACAGAAAACTGCTCAGAACCGGTCAAAACTGGACCATATAGATTGCTCAGTGCTAAGGGTGCGATGCATCTCACCTACCACATGAAAAAAGTGCGATGCATACTGAAGAGCCCTTCTGTATGGTGCGATGGGCGAGAGTAGACAAATGGCAAAGATAGTTTACAAGGTGGATGATCATGGAATCTTCCAGAAACTTCTCCTGTGACACTTGCCTCTCTGAATTCACCCAGGGATGAGTAAGAGATCACGAATCTCCAAGTGGAACCAAGAACTATCAGAGAGAGGACACTAATCAAAATCCCAGAACTTGACTCACCCACCTACAAACATCTATATATGGATTCCTCATCCCAGAGATTGAGAGGTTGGAATCTTGTATTTTGTAAGGAAGTGTTGTTGGTTTCCTTGTGGAACATCATAGTGGTTGGGTAATCTAAGCTTTTCATGAGGTGAAGAAGGGCTTTCATGTTGGGGAGGATGCCACTGGGTTCAGATCAATGGGTTTGTAATCCTCTCTTCTACTCTTTCTATTAATAAAGCTATTCAAGTTTTCCTCCACATTCTTGTATGTTTGATGATATATGCATTTGTGTGGTCAATATATATTTGGTCCTATATTGTTTATGATTGTAGATCCTAGTACTTTGAAGGTATTATGTTGCTTTGACTTTACAGGTACTCTTTGAAACGGGGTAAGTAAGGAAGGAGTGGCAAAGATCTGTCAAAGGGGAGAAGGAACAAGCAAGGAACCAAGTGAAAGGTCGAGTTTGGTATTCTTTGCTCCTCTCCTATCTACTTCTCATAAAGGAAAACGAAACTAACTTTAGTTTGCTTGTTTCTAAGATAGCTACCCGTCTTAGTGGGACTAGCAGCTCTGCATGGACACTAGATTTCCCGATAACAAAATGGTGACTCTGCTGGGGACCAAATAGCTTGTTTTCTTGTCTATATTTGTTTGCTTTATAAACTACAGACGAAGCCTGAAGTCAAGCCAGCTAGCCTTCGAACTACATTTGCTATGCAAGTGCAAAGTAGATCAATGCTACTTTATTCTATCTTTGGGTTTTGTTTATAAACTGAACAATTGATTTGCAAACATCCTAATTTCCCTGGTGGTGGCTCAAGTAACCTCATTAGATCAGCCCCTATGATTTGTATTTACTGACTATCATTATCTCGGCCTAAATCCCTGAACTAAGCTGCAAACTGTGACCAAGAACCAAGTTGAAGTCTCATCCCTGGACCATCGCACCTTCTCTTCTTGGGAATCTGGATGCATCGGACCTCCCATGTGCAGTAGGTGAGATGCATCGTTGTTCCTGTGTTACAGGTGCGATGATCAGATAAGACTATCTCTGACTCCAGATTTTTGTTTTTTGTTCACTCTCTTCAGCTTTATTCAGGATTTTTGCTGTCTGTGATCAGTATACCACTGTGGAAACTCCCTTCCTTTGCATGATTCAGCCTCTATTGTACAAATAACTATAAATGTTTTTATGTATTGTTCGCCATTTACGGTTCTCCTTTACAAAGAAGTAGCATAATCAAACTGTTGTCTTTTGATTTGGAAGTGTCGCAAGTGTCGTTTTCAGTCAAAGAAAAGAATCCTACTATTCTTGATGATCGATTACACTGTTACTCTTGTATTTGATTTGAAGTAAAAGTTTTTTAAGTTTCGAAAGTAGTTTTCAATTCAAAATCGCAAAGTGTCGTCATTTTCGTCCTTTCGTCTTTTGAAAAGAAAGTTGTTAGTATTGTCGCTTTGAAAAGATAATTCAAATTTGTACTTAGCATTATTTTTGTCATTCATACATTAAGAAGCGGAAAACAAATACATGCATGTGCATTTGCATTTAGACTGCTTGTTGATTTTGATTTAGGACAGAGCATCTAGTGTGTGCTCTCTACTCTATGTTGAAAGAATCTCACTTCTCTTTCCTTAGTAGCTAGGATTTTCATTGCGAAAAGAAGATTAAACGGTTGTTTATCATCTTAGATTGCATTTTAGGAATTGTATATCTACATCACGTGGTGAACCTGAAAGGCAAACTTCTTAAGAAAGATCAACTGTAAAATAAATTCAATGAACATAAAAACGCTTTGGAACCTAATGCACAACATTTAGGAGTCTAGGCTAGAGATGTATTCGGGCGTCGTAAAGCCTGGTAACTATCGCTTTCATTGTAGGTTGGGTGATTCCTCTTCTTTGAGACGACAAGTGCCAGTACAGACTTGTGCTCCCATGTATTTTCGAGTATATATTGAGAGACCACAATAGGCTATATCCTTTATCCTTAGGAATCTATGTTTGCTGCCCTGTCGATCGCAATGCACTGAACACAACATTCGGGAAGATTGACTGTCGTACCATAAAAAGTATTCTGCAGTTTTGCGATTGGTTTGGTAATCCCTCTATCTAGATTTCTAGAGTAGTCTCTTTCGTTCCTTTTCAGACTCTTTAAAGGATAAGGTCCATCTGAGCACTTGTCACTTCAAGCTGATTAAAAATCGAAGGTAACTAGAGTCATCTCTAGCTTTTTCTCGACTCTTAAAAATTGAAAAAGAAAGTTGTGTCAAAGCATCATAAAATTTATTTTAATCGGAATAACATCACTATTCCCTCGTTGGTCTTAGGTTGAGAAAAATGAAGTCCACCAACCAAGGATTTACTCTTGGGGGAAATCCTAGTCCCTTCTCCTCTTTGGGAGATGTTGGTGCACCTCATATGGCCACATTGTCCCTCCTAGGACTGACAATCGGCTTGCCAATATGGCTCTTCTCGACCTTTGTCATTCAAACCACCGTGATTCCTAAGCAATCAAGTTAGCAATTAGATGATACTAGAGTTACCCCCCAACCTTCTACTTTTCTTGTTTCTCCCTCCCCTCCTTCCTCTTCACTTGGTGAAGCTGGTAAAGCTAAAAACCAAGTAACTGAGAAGAAGAAGAAAGGGAAGGAGAAAGAGAAGAAGAGAAAGGAGCCAAAGGCAAAAAGGGGCGACCATGCATTGTCTAGCGAAAATCCACACACTGCACCATCCAAACCTAAGTCTCCATGTGTCATTTGCAAAGGAGACCACTATCATCGAGATTGTCCTTGCATCCCTCAGATCTTAAGGGACTGGTCTCCTCATTTGCACAATCCGGTGTCGTCAACCTCTGACGATCATGTTGAGAGTACACCATCAACTAGTGAAAACGAAGTCTCTGGACAAAAAGGAAAATATAAATTTCCTTGTAGACTGTGTGAAGGCGATCATGCCGTCCACCATTGTCCCTTCCTGGAAGAAGCTAAAAGAGTCTTAGATAACCGTCTTGCTTCACCGCTACGGCTTCCTCCTGGGTACAAGAAACTCTTTCCGAGTCCATCACTAGTTGAAAATCTGACTGACATGCCTTTGTGGTCGGTCGAAGCATCTATCATTGAAGATAAACCCTCTGAGTCAACACTAGACCAAAGTCAACAGGTCGAGGTGGCAGTCGACCCAGTCTTGTCTTTGGAAGGTCCATCTTCAGATGATACAGTCACCGAAGAGAATGAGAACGGCACCGTTCAAATTCTTTTCATAAACATAGACTCCGGTGAACATGGGGGCAATCTACCCGTTCCTTCACCACAGGAAGGAAATTCGTCAAAGTTGTATCCGGTCGTTTATTCGGTCCCACCTCCAAGCAACTTAGTCATTTCCTTTGACTGGAATCTACTAGGCGAACCCCGTCTACCGTCTAATGTACCATTCCAAATCATTGTACAAGCTTACAGAATGGTCATGGTCAGTACTATCATAGATGAAGGGGCTTCTATAGTATCCTTTCGTCAACTGCTTGGAAAGTGATTGGTTCACCATCGCTTCTACCTGAGATGCGAAATCTAACAGGCTTCAACAAAGGAACCAGACGACCTTTACGGATCCTTCCAAATTTGCCTATAACTTTGAGAGGGAAAATCGTTTATCTGAATGTAAAGGTAGTCCAAGGACCTTTAGATTGTAATCTACTCCTTGGGCGTGACTACATTTATAGCATGGGAGCCATTGTCTCCTCACTCTTTCAAGTAATGTGTTTTCTGCATGAAGGCAGAGTGGTCCAGCTCGTAGACCGGCTTTCATTCCTTGGCTCACACATAGATAATAGTAAAATGCCTTCCCTAACTGGTCTTTTCACACAAGGAATGTCTCATCAATCTCCAGTCCATCCACCTGATGAGCGCGAGTAATTCGGTGATTGTGACTGAAACCCAGGGGGCATGCACCCTGGTCTGCTTCAAAAGAAGAACCCCAGGTATAAGGTGGGTTTCCACATAGGAATATGACTAGACTGACCCACCTGTCCATATAGGAAAGTGGGATTAGACTGGAATAAGATACCTCCGTCAAAAGGTATGCCTTTTCTGACAGAGCAAATGCTTTGTTTGCAAATTGAAGGGTAACGTGGAAACTCTACTTTGTACATTAAAAGGTATGCCTTTCCTGACAGAGCAAGTTCTTTGTTTGCAAATTGAAGGGTAACCTAAAGACTCTACTTCATTATACCTGGGGGCATGCAAACCTTTTCACATGGAAGTGAAAAGCAACCATTTATTTTCTTAGTTTGTAATTGTCAACCCTTTAAACTCGTAGGATTGATCGTTCTTAGCTTACATAAAGAAAGGATACAGAGCAAAGTTTTGAATGGTGCAATCTCCTTAAAAATTGAACCTATCGATGAGACATCCTTATTATACGACTGGCACGAGCATTTTTACGCAAAGTTCAAGTTCGTTAGAAATTAAACCTAAGAAATGAGCATATGTTCCGCCAGAGTTTAAGCTCATTAAAAAATGAACCAATCTCTAGTAAATAACCATTGTGAATGCATTATCATCAGCTTTTGAGCCTTGGTCGTGTTCTTACCATCACCTCCACTCTGTTTTAGCCAATCATACGCCTCCATTTGATTGTTTACCCTTTTGAGGAA
>APFE031013642.1:4237-36206 GCA_000404065.3 Pinus taeda | reverse complement strand
ATTTTGGTGATATTTTTTCTCCTGTTGCCAAGGTAACTTCTATTAGATTACTTTTATTTGTTGTTGCTGCTTTTGATTTTGAGGTAGAACAAATGGATGTGAAGACAACATTTCTTCATGGGGAACTGGAAGACGAGATCTACATGAAGCAACCTGAAGGCTTTGCGGTGAAGGGTAAGGAAGAGCTGGTATGTAAGTTAAAGAAGTCTCTGTATGGGTTAAAACAGTCACCAAGGATGTGGTATAAGAAATTTGATACATTTACACGGGGACTTGGCTTCACTAGAAGCAAAGCAGATCACTGTGTGTATTTTAAATTAATCGTTGACCGTGTTATTTATTTGGTCTTGTCTGTAGATGATATGTTGCTAGTTGGAAATGACAAAGAAATTATCCAGGATTTGAAGACCTAATTGTCCTCCAATTTTGACATGAAAGATCTTGGTGCTGCAAACTATATTTTGGGCATGGAAATTAAAACAGATCGTACAAAGAAAGATCTGGTTAAACCAAAGGAAGTATGTCGAGACAATACTACAGAGGTTTAATATGCAGGATAGTAAACCAGTGAAGGTTCCTATTCTTGTAGGTGTGAGGTTATCTGTTGAATAGTGTCCCAAGACACAAGAAGAGGAAGAAGACATGTCCCGTGTTCCATATGAAAGTGTAGTTGGTAGCCTGATGTATGGAATGGTCTGTACTAGACCAGACATTGCCCATGAAGTGGGAGTATTAAGTAGGTTTATGTCAAAACCAGGGAGGAGCACTGGACAACAGTGAAGTGGGTTTTCCAGTATTTGCGTGGTACTAGTGATTATGGTTTGTGCTACCAAGTAAGACCAAGATTGGACAGAGTGTTGGATATTCATGGCTTTGTTGATGCAGACTGGGCTGGAGATCTGGATCAAATAATATCTACAAGTGGGTATGTGTTTAACCTTTTTGGAGGTGTAGTCAGTTGGATGACTAAGAAACAATCTGTAGTGGCCTATCAACTACAGAGGCAGAATACATGGCAACCACTCATGCAAGCAAGGCAGCAGTTTGGTTGCAGAGATTGTGTTCAAGTATGGGGTTAGTACAGGGAGCTATAAGGATAGACTGTGACAGCCAAAGTGCAATTTTCTTATAAAATAACCCTGCATATCATTCAAAGACAAAGCACATTGATGTTCAGTATCGCTTTGTGAGGGATATGATAGAAGAGAAAAAGGTGTTGCTGGTAAAGGTGGACACTTTGAAGAATATTGTAGATGCATTGACAAAATCTGTGAGCTCTGAGAAGTTCTCTTGGTGTAGAGAGACAATGGGTATTTCAAGGCTGGAAAAATGATTAAGCTCTCTTGTGGCCCCATGTGGAAAGAAAAAAACAAGTGGGAGAATGTTGGGTTGTGTCATATTCTTTCCACAACTAGCCCACGTAGTTAATTGGGGGGTTAGAGGGGGGGCGGATCCCCCCTTCGTTGCACCGATTGTGTAGCGGGGGGAGGTGGGAGGTCACAGGCGATTGGACGCGATGGTTTTCAGTCCATGGTATTGGATGCTTTGGCATGTATAAATATGTATTATAACATTGAAATGAAAATAATGAAAAATCAATCTGGTAGTCCCAGTTTTAGGATCCAGGGGAAAATCTCTATATATATATATGTGTTATGCTCTCGCATTGTTTATTTTCTATGTTTTAGAATTCGTATGCAGGTAATTTCTGTATGGGGTTAAAACCTACACTTGTGAGGCATTATAATGCATCGAGGACCAATATTTGATATTTAGCTTGTTTCTGACTCAAAAGCATCATGATCTATGTGTGTAGTTTCATGAGCCCAAACACATATTGCACAATCACTTCTTTTATAACCTCCAAATTGTCTTTTATAGAAAATTGCTTAATCAGATCCAAAATCCTTTGAATTTCTTTCTTGACCTCTTCTTTCGATTTCAGTTCACCTAGTGCACCAATGGAGAACATTTTGTGCACCTTGAAAAGATATTCTATCCCGTTATACTGTTGATTTCTATTGCAAAAAGGACTAGTGTAGTTTTTTAAAATTGATAATTACTTCTAATGATACAATAAATCTTATTTTAGTATTCCAATCATTAAGAAACTACGCATGAAAATATTCAACCATTCACTTTCTTTGATAAATCAATAGAGATCATAGTAAATAGTAAACAAGAGACAAGGGACACCATAAATTAGGCTCATAGCTAGGGAAAAATCACAAGGGGAAAACTAAATCAATCTTTCCTTATGAGAGAAGTTTTTTTCATTGATAGTACATCAAATTATTCCAACAAGATTCCAAACTTTTTGGCCTTAATAAATGCAAGTCAAATCTAGTCAAAGGAGAGAGATGAAAGTCAATGCTGGTTAAAAATATAGCCAGCAACAGAGGGCCAAATTTTAGCCTATGGTGGTTCAAAACAGAGGGCTAAAATTCATTCAAGATAATAGTTAACAAACCACCCAAGATCTCAGTCAAAGGCCTCAGTGAAACCTTGTGGTCAACCCAAGTCAATGAGCTAGAAATAAGACATATTTTTGGTCAGATCAAGTTAATGAGCCTCTATAGTCTTTGACCTCCAAAGGTAGTGAAAACTTCGGTCAATTAAATGAAAACTAGCGCAGGTCAACACAAGTCTAACAAAGATATATGTTGGTCAACACATAACATAGACCTACTTTGACTCCTTCGTACATGTGGATGTACCTTTTCAATTTTCATATTGAATGTTGTGTGATGAGATGTGTCCAAAGGAGCTCCAACGAATTCATATTTATATGTGGTTTAGGAGGTGCATTTTCCACATGTGGGGTCAACTTGATGTATTTTAGGCTGGCTTGGTCAAACTTCAAAATATGAATTTTCTCCATTAATTTCCTAATGAAAATATTGACCATAGCTACCCATTTCTCAATAATCACTCTTAGCTAGGGAGTTACTTTTCATTATATCTCATGATTAATCTCATTGACAAATCCATAGGTCTATCAGCCCATAGACTAAGGGAGAGATCACAAATACAATTCTCTCTCCCTGTCAAGATCATTCTCTCAGACCAATTCATAGGTATCGTAGCTCACAACCTAAGGGAGAGATTATTAGCCTCATCATAAGGAAATATACACATCTTATTATCCACAACCCTATGCAATCCAAGTCAGTTCCCAACTGACCAATGGGATCCATCAATAAGGCCAAACCAATCATATGCACATGGTACATATCCCTGACCATAAACAAGGTCTCACAGGCCACAACCTAAGGGAGGAATATCTATCTCAATCCCTGACTATATAGTCTCATGATCCACAACCTAAGGGAGCGAACTAGAGATCAATTTCCCCAACCAATCCATAAGTCTCACAACAATTTCCTAACGAAGAGATCACAAAATCAGTATCCTCGACCAAACTATTCTCATAGTCTTCATGACATATAATGTCATTATATGCCTTAGAACCAATCTTCCTGACCAAACTCACCAGTCTCTTGGTCCATTGACCTAAGGGAATGATAATCTTCCCTACCAAACGCTATCTCAAAGCCAAAACCTAAGGAATATTTTCAACCATATGATGTTATACAACCAATGCTCCCTCTCTCTTGGAGAAGGGTTCTCAACAACTCCAATTTGTTCTCTAAAATAAGAAAAATTCATCTAGGACAATTGTTTTTTCAACACATCAGCAACCTTCTCATCAATAGGGACATACTTGAGCCTCATATCTCCCCTCTAGGTAATAATACAGATGTAATGGTACTTGATCTCAATGTGCTTTGACCTGTCATGAAACATCGAGTTCTGAGAAATATTAACACATCTTTGATTATCACAATATGTAATGGTTAATTCCAACACTTGATCAAACAATCCAACAACCAAATTTTGAAGCCACATGACTTCACAACAGGTTGAACATGCAACTATATTTTAGCTTTGACCATACTTAGAGAAACACAAGTCTGTTTTCTACTATCCATGAAATCAAACAGAGCCCAAGCTAGAAGATAATATATATGTGCTCTTTTTATCATCAAAGCTTCTAGCCCAATCAACATCTATAAATCCATGCAGTTTCCATTATTCATTAGATGCATGTTTTAGAACAAATTCAATGATACCAAGCAAGTATCGCAATATATGCTTCGCTAAAACTTAGTGCACATGTCGAGTCTCAACCAAAAATCGGCTCAACATGTTTAGAGCATAAAAAATATTAGGTCTAGTGTTCATAAGATAGTTCAACAAGACAATCAATTTGTGATACATAGAGGGATCAATCAAATCAAAGTCACGGTCCATGATCTTCTTCAAATTCATCACCATAGGAGTGTCCATAGACTTGCAGTCTCTCATGCCAAGTCTTTGAAGGATCATAATAGTGTTTTTCCTTGGACAACAAAGATTCCACTGGGAGTTTGCCAAATTTCTAACGCCAAATAGTAATGCATGAGACCAAGATCCTTCATCTCAAATTTAGAAACCATCTCCCTGTTACAATAGATAATCAAAACTTCATCCCATGTCAGAAACAAATAATCTACATATAATAGCAACATCAAGGGCTTTCCTTCAACAAATTTGTTGTACAAGTTTGAATCAACATCACTCTTCTTGAAACCAAGGCTAAATAGATAGCCATCAATACATGAGAACCATGCATACAGAGATTTCTTCAATTTGTAAACATGTGTTTCTCTGTCATGGACCTCAAAGCCTTGAAGTTGCTCAATATAGACTTCCTCTTCAATGACCCCATTAATAAAATCAATCTTGACATCCATTTGATTCAATTTCCAACCTACAATAGATGCAAGATAAATGAAATATCTAATAGAAGCATACCTAGAAACAAGAGAAAATGTATCTTCGTAATCCTCTCCCTCTTTTTGGTAGAATCCTCGGGTCACAAATTTTTCTTTATACTTCTCAATACTTTCATCATTTGCATGCTTTATTTTGTAAATCCATTTGGAGGACATAAAAAACTTCCCTTCAAGTCTTGGCATCATTTCCCAAACATTGTTCTTCATTAGAGATTGATACTCTTTGATCATGTTATCTTTCTAAACTTGATTCTCAATTGGTTCTTCATATGTGTATGGCTCAGACTCAAAGATATTGCACATCATTGTTGCATAACCATAGTGCTTCTTAGGCCTCTTACTTTCCTTGAAGGTTGCATGAGGTGCATCATGCCCTTTCACTTTCTTCAATGTTATTTAAGGCTAGGCAAGTCTATTTATAGTCTTAGGTACAGTGGCTCTTGGAGTTTCAACAAATTCATGATCATCAGACTCTTCACAAGGATCTAGTTCCATCGAATCAGGTTCTTTAAATTTAAATTCCATATTCTTTGGATCCACTTGCATCTCATCATCAAAGTCCAAGTGTGCACTCTTGGACTTCCAGAAAGAATCATCCTCATCAAATATAACATCCCTACATATTTCAATAAAATGTTTCCCTAAAACATAAACCCTAAGGGCCTTTTATTTTTCACTATAGACAACAAATGTTCCTTTCTTCCTAGAAGGTTCCAACTTTATCCTTTTCTTCTTAGGAAGATGAACATAGGCATGACAACCAAGTATTCTTAAATGCTTAACATTTGGTCTCTCACTTGTGAAGACTTCTTCAGGAAACTTGTATTCCAATATTTTATGTGGGCATCTATTTTAGACACAAATAGTCGTCCTTGCAGCTTCTTCCCAAAGAAACATAGGCATCTCTTGATTGTGAAGCATGGCCTTGGTAGCTTCCATAATATTCCTATTCTTCCTTTCGGTGGTTCCATTTTGTTGGGGATATCAGGGAACTATCGCCTCCCTCTTAATTCCAGCATCCCTATAGAAAGAAATCAATTCCTTGGATACATATTCTATTCCATTGTCAGACCTTAGAGTCTTGATCCTTCTTTCTATAACATTCTCAACCTGTGCTTTGAATTCAAGAAAATTTTCAAATACTTTATCCATGGAATTTAGAAGATAAATCCATGTTTTGTGAGAGTAATCATCAATGAAGGAGACATAATACAAATTTCCACCCAAGTTCTTGTCAAACATATGCCCAAAAACATCAGAGTGTACAAGATACAAGATTCCTTTGGATCTACTATCACTGTTAGAACATCTTCCTTTAACATTATTTCCAAGGGAACATCCCTTACAAACTCGATCATGTTAAAATTTGATTTTTGGTACACCTTTAAATAAATATTTAATTCTAGACAATTCTTTGTAATGAACATGATCGTACCTTCGATGCCATAGTTCACAAAGATTAATGGTGTTGTATAGCAAGGCTTGAATTGAATGTCCAAAGAGATAATATAAGACTCCAATTTACACACCAATGACCTTGGAAGATTCAAATGAGGCATTCTTCTTCCATAATAGGAATTTTCCATCAACGAAAGTAATTCTATATCCTTGTCTTGAAGAGATGGAATAAACAACATGTTCTTCTTCAAACCAAGAACATATAAAATGTTGTTAATTGATACATTAACTCCTGATTTCAATTGGAAGGTTGATGAAAAAATGCCCTTAAATTCATATTTTCCATTTTTATCCAAGCTCAACCTTTTGAGAAATCTTCTTTTTGACTAATTCAAACAGATGTTCATGGATTCTAGCCATGTGCCTAGAGGCACCACTCTCCACCAACCATATTCATCATGACCTGTAATGGAACCTATAAAATCCAAATAAAATTAGTATTAATTATCAAAATTATTATTTCTAGGCCTCCTCCTATGAGAGGATTCATAAGGGTCATTTGTATAAGCACGATGCTCCCCTTTCCTCTTTCAATCTCCATTCCTTTGATAGTCATCCCTTTGATTTATCTGAAGACAGTGAGCTTGATATTGACCATATGCTTGGAAATGAAAGAATTGAACATTTATTAGATCTTTTCTGTCTCTTATATCTCTTCTATCTTGACAGGGAGAAGGAGGTCCTCTTTGTGGTGTATGCTCCCTTCTTGGAGCAGATATTGAATTGGGTCTTCTACCATAACTTCTTTGAAATCTTCCAAAATTGGGTCTTCTTCTATTACTCTTAGAATGAGAAGCAAAAGTTTCTTCAATTGATCTTCAATTTGGCCTCTAGAAAGGAGTCTTGATTCTTCTTATGTGTAGGCAGCCCGCAACTTATCAGAATAAGGTGCATTTTATATTCCATAGATGCTTGATGCAAAAGGATCCCACGATCTAAGCAAACCACCCAAAGTCACAACTACCAATTCTTCGTTGGATACTTCTTCACTAATGGCTTTGAGTTGATCTCCTATTCTAGAAAATATAATGAAGTATGATGCCAAAATATCATTCTTTTTCATATTGTTATTGCAAAGTTGACCTCTTGAATTTATAGGTTGATTATTGTTGTTGATAGTGTAAATGTAATATCCCTGGTGAAAATTCCATGTAATAAAAGTTAATAAAGGCAAAATAAGACCACGGTTAAGGGACACTTATTCCAAGCTGAATGTTGGGCAAAGATATCCTAGTGGGCATCAATGGATGTGTTTATGGCTAAAGGAAATTGGCAAAGGCAAAGGAAAATGAATTAAAAAGGCAAAAAGGAATTTTTGGCACACTTATTTATGAAAATAAAGAAAAATAGGAGAAAAGGGAGGTGAAAGGTCACGGGCTGCATGTGAGGAGGAAAATGCAGGAAAATAATGGAAATTGAAGAAAATAGAGGCCTCATTGATAAAAAGGCTTCTGAGGATCAGTTGGCAAGCTTGGATAGTGTAATATTGGTCAGTTCAATTTTGGGGTTGTCTCATTATTCTCTCTCTCTCTCTTAGTCTTGGACACTTAGATATTTCTTGGGGAACTCTAGCTTTGGAGCAAGGAAGTAAAAGCAAGAAAAGGAAAGGAAGGAAAGCAAGGAAGAGCAGGATCAAGTAGCTTCAGCAGGAATAATTGTAGGTAACATATTACATGTGTGGTTTCCTAGCTGGTTTTGAAATGCATGGATTTGCATGTTGGTGTATGGTTCTCTTATTGTCAGTGGCATGGTTTTTCCAGGTTATGACAGTGGTTTTCAACCTAGCCTTTCCTTTTTCTGGATGCCATGGTGTGTTGGGATGTTGATCTCGGTTTTGAGCTTTGAATTGTTAGATGGATTTTTGAATCTGGGGAGGAGGTGGTCTCAAGGTTCATTCCCAAAGGCCTAGGAATCCCTTGACCAATTTTGGTAGGATACATGGTAAATCGTGAGGGAGGTGTATTGGTTTAGGGCCTAGTGATTTGGGATTGGATTGTGGTAAAGACTAAGAGAAAAGGAGACACAAAATTCCTCAAGGATAGTGATGGATTCCAAATGACATTCCAAGTTCGGTTCAATTTTGTGATTAGAGCACCGGTTTTGGTGTGATCATGGTTTGGTGAGGGTGGAGGTGGTTTAACCTTTAGATTCCCTTGTTTGTTTTTGGATTGGTTTATCCATGAGATCCCACATTCATGCTTGGAATATGGCACGAGGGTGACTAGCTAAAAGAAATATTTTGTTCAGCCATGTCTACGGTCGGTTGGTAAGTGGAAGTCTCGAACCTGGTCGACTTTTCTATGTCTAATAAAATCTAAGTTCTCTTGATTTTGTACTTATTAATATGTGGATTTAATGGTTGATATCTCACTATTATTTTCATGGTTTAATGTTGGTTATGAGCATGGTTATATGACTAGTTATTGCATGTTTATTTCATGTATTCACTTGTAACTAAAAGGATAATGGATGTAAGGCCTAATTGATGTCATAACAGTTCAAGGGAGAAGGTGGTGATCTTTCTTGTCATGTCTTGTAAGAGTTTTCATTTATTCATGCTCTGTCTTGTATCCTAGACCTGTAGATTGTATTGATGCCAAGTGTTTGACAGAATGTTAGTTCCAGTTGGGGATGATCAAGCCTAATCCCAGAGTTAGTTTTTGGTTTATTAGTCTTGTCATCATGGGTTTAATGAATTTCGGAAGTTACAAAATGTTCTAGGTAGTTTTCAGAATTTTGGGCTTGAAAAGTGCCTTATATCCCGCAAACACTGGTATAGGTTTGTTGGAAATAATCCTTGGACATAGGCACGTAGGCTTGTGGGAGCGTCCAGAGTTCTCTAGACACTCGCATACCCATAGCATGGGAATGTCTAGAGATTTAATAGCTTAAAAACTTAGTGGGACCCATGGTCATGATACATGTGTGGTTGGGATGGCTCGAGGGAGTGTTGTTGTTAATGAGGAAGGTATGTTTGATGGATTGCCATCGATTCCAATTCCATAAGGATACCTAGGAGTTTGAATCATATCATAGTAGCCTCTCATCACATGTTTACCACGGTTGGTTGGTTATCTGGGTAGATATGGGAGGAGGGTGTTACAGAGTGGTATCAAAGCAGGTTGTGCTCTCTTTGGATAATATCTGATACCACAGAGTGATATCAGAGCATGGTTCACCCCTCAAACTGGATGGGCGGTGTGTTGTTCATGCATTCATGTCAGTTGCATATGTTTTTCTTATGTTCATAGTCCATATGCGTGTTGCATTTACATGGTGATTTTTATGGTTGTAGTGATGTCGCCATGTGAAGGTTGAGGGCGTTGTTGTGGGATGCGTTGTCATGAGTGTATGGTTGTATATGTTTTTTTTATGCATGTATGGTAGGCTGGAAATGCATTGTGAGGTAATTGTATGCAATTAAGTCATCATGATGTTGTTGGTTGTTATGATGCTGATGTGTTGGCTAAGATAGAGTAGGAGACACAGACCATCAAAGTGAAGTTGCAACATTGGATCTTGAGGCAAGTGCATGCTATCATACAGGTTTGAATATTGGGCATGAAGGTATGTAGATTAAGGATCATTATATGGATTATGGTCATGTGTATTCCTTTCATTCTATTGATGTTATGGTTACATACATGATAGATCCTAGTTGATTAGTGTAGTCATATACACATGTGTAGGACAGTCATGAATGATAGTAACTAGTGGTTGCATGCATTGCGATTGCCATTTTATGTTAGATAACTTGATGATTATGTTATATGTTGTTAATGAGTATGTTATAGGTTAACTTGTTGCTATATGATAGTTAGCTTGATTATTAGGTTATATGTTGTTGATGAGCTTGATAAATAACTTGTTGTTGTTATATGCTAGTCACTTGATGATTAGGGTT
Source organism: Pinus taeda (assembly GCA_000404065.3). Lineage (NCBI taxonomy): Eukaryota > Viridiplantae > Streptophyta > Pinopsida > Pinales > Pinaceae > Pinus > Pinus taeda. The sequence goes on along the minus strand of APFE031013642.1, from coordinate 26,006 downwards.
ATAGCATTAACATCTTGATGTTATATATATCATGCTAAATTGGATTGGCCTATGAAGATGGTTAAGGTTATCACATTGAAGTATGAGTTAATATGTTATGATATTATGTCTAGACTGACTATGCAGATGTGATTATTATGTATGAATGATGATTGTTTATGAGTTTATGATGTGAACATGTTAGCTAGTGACTATTATGGATAGCATGACCTCATTTATGCTTGAGTTGATATGTTGTGAATTTATATCATGCTAATATGGATTGATTGTGCAGACAAGATAGCATCCATTAGGATGCATTAAGGTATGAGCTTTCTTATGTCATCTGCTTTGTGCTTGAATGTTTGATTATGTTGTCTATTTGGTGTTTGAGTGTTGGTGTCTATTATGTCGCCTATCCGTTGTCTGAACGTTTGATTAATTGCATGATATGAGTATGTGTCTATAAGATTGCATCAAGAAATGATCTCATTTTAAGGTGGTTTTACTCACACACGTGTTGAGATAGATGACATGTACTTAAGTGCAATAGGTGACAGTTGTAGTATTATGTTTAGTGACTGTGAGTTGACTATGAATTAGGACATCATTGCTAGTCTTGGTAAATGTTGATTTCAAATTGATAGATATGATTGTCTTGATATTTGGAACATGTGTTTAACATGTGTAAACAATGCAGTTTACATGCTTGGTAATAGCATGACAAGGTAATAGTTGATGTGTTTATATAACTAACAGTTGGGTGATGTGACAATGCATAGTAACACTCAATTACAAAAATGAAAAGGTTAAATAAAGGAATTCGACAAGACTTATTTTGGCTAGTTTTTGAAACCTTAATTCCAAACGAATGATTTATTTGCTTACAGGAAGTATTCTTAACCTTAATCTTTCCTGACATTATGTGGATATGTGCTAGATTCATGAACTTGTATTTGATAGGTATATTGGCCAGTCTCTAGTTACAAGTGGAATTGTCAAGGGAATTGGAGTCCCTTGAGAGATGACATGGATGTGTTCAATTGCATGCAACGTGCTTGGCACTGAAAGGTAAGGTAACCAATGTATTGTTATGTTTATGTTGTAGCTGCTACAACCACCCTCCAAAATTTTTCCTTAGATTCATTTTCGAGCCTCCCTACCAACCATCCTCAATAGCATGTCTTGCAATGTCAAGTACATGAGCTTCAATGGCTTTCTAGAAAATTGCCAGCCTGTGCATGATAGCTTGTTGCATCCCCCTCATATGCTATTTCTTTGGACTTGGTCCAATTGCAGGCTAAGCAACTCCCTCAAGAAATTGCGCAATTCTGGAGGGGAACCAACCTTCCCTCCAGAAATTGCGCAATCGTGACTGGCAGCCTCCCGGGCTCCAGAATTGCACAATTGTTCCTGTCAAGCTTCACTAGAAAAAATGTGAAATCTATCCCAGAGGGATTGCTCAACCCATAAATTGTGCAATCCCTCTAAGCAGCCAGCCCAGCTCCCTCCCAGAAATTCGTAAATTTTCCCATTAGTCAAGCAGGCTGTTGCATGTGCCATTGGGTTGACCGGTTCCACCTGAGACCGATCAAAAATGATTTTCATGCATGGAATACTTCTTCCAAGGCAGCATGCAAAGGCATCCCTTGATTCTAGGATCTGTTTTTAGCAGCTGGAGGTTACATGTAGGGATTATTTCAAAAACCTCCTGTCAAGTGTCGCTTTTCCTAGATTTGTGGCATGCACATCACAACCTCAATTTTATCAAAACTCATCAATTGAATGCTACAGAGTTCATTCCTCACATCGACATTGCAGCTCTGATATCCCACATTGCATCTAGGGGTCGTCAGCACATGCAACTCAATTATTTTGGGGTAAGCCCGCTTTTCATATCTTGCATTGTGTTTCTATAGATTTTTGTGTTTTGCTTCGCGTGAGTGTTGTCTACTTGATTTCAGTGAGCGCTTGTTGTTGTTTTGATGTATGTTACCTTGTAGAAGCATTGTTTCAGTTTTTGTTCACATCTCACTGATGTTGCATGCATGACATTGTTTTGCACGAATGGTTGTCGTTGCAGCGACTCGTTTCACACACATGCATGCATTCCCATTTTCTGAATCCTGCACTTGTTGTTTGCATGAATGGTAATTCACTCTTGTTTGCACTCATCTCACCATGCATCCAAACTTCTCATGTTTTCAGTTGCCCTTTGGCCGATCTGGGTTGCCTTGGCCCGGACTGTGCCCTGCCCGGCTAGCACTGCGCATTTCCAGAAGAGAAGGTTATGCCTTCCTTCAAGAAATTGTGCAAGTCTAGCCCAACACTGACCTCTAGACTTACATTTCACAATTCTTGGAGGCAGTGTCCTGCTAGCCCCAGAAACTACGCAATGTAGTTTTTTGGTTGCATGTCACTATTGAATGAAATTGTGCATTGCGCAGTTTCATTCCTCAGCATGCCAGGATAGACTATGCATTGTGTAGTTCTAGTAGTCAGTCAGCCTCTTGACAGCCCGGACTATGCTTTGTGCAATTTTGGCAGTCAGTCTCCTGACCACCTGACAGAAATTGTGCAACCTTCACGATAAATTACATAGGTATGTTGCAAGTTAGTCCTCAAGTTTGTTTTGGTTTTCAACTAACATATTTCTTTTCATGAGTGTTGCTATGTCTTTAGGAATCACAGGTGTTCATCTATCTCTCAGCAACACAAGTACAATAGCCTCTAGGAGATAAAATTCAAAGGACACCGTTGAGAACACAATGGGGTTTGCAGCCAAGCAAGTGTTTATGAGCTCGCCCACCTATGAAGACATCAAGTTGTTCATAGAAAAGGGCACTAAGATAATATGACAACAAATTTATAGTAAGCAGCACCATCAGTAGCAGCAGAATAAAGACAACACACCTGCATGCAATGAATGCAAGAGGAAGGTTGTTGATAACACAAAGGTGGAACAAAGTTGCAATCTCTAGTGGATCCACTTGTGATGAAAGAAACTTTGGAGACTGAGGCTATGAGGTGACAACGTGACATGAAGATCGCGCGGAGGCATAGAAAAAAATAGAGAAGGAATTTCATGTGCTGTAGCAGCAACTCAAGGAAGAATAAGAGTTTCATAGATGAGAGAATGAGTTGCAGCAGGAACAGGTACAACAGGGGGCGTAACATGCATAAATGGATGAAACTATGCCCGTAGAAGTTATAGATCCCAACAGTTGGCACAGAGTAGACAAGGTGAGAAATGTTATTGATCGCATGCAAGGGAATTCATTAACATGCATATCATTATGTGCATGCATGCGATCCCACTCATTTTTTACACTCATCAAGGAAAAGACAAGAAGCAAGTCCAACTGGAGCTGAACATGTATTTTGACAATGTGATGCGCACGACCACTAGCACATGCTTAGTGAGCATCGTAGACCCTATGCATCAACATGTTGCCGGTATGATCGCACCCACGACGACCATGCACATGCTATCAGATGAGTTGGACAAAGGATCCATATCAGTGCACTCGGATGCAACGAAGGCAAGTGTTTGCTTAAGCAATATGTCACTATTGAGCACACAGACACCATCATGGACGACCAAGCTTGGCATCAGCTCACCACCTTCGACCATCACAAGGATGTCAAAGAGTTGGTCTCACCACAACGGTCTGAGTGTTAGTGATGTCTTGCATGACTTGCTCAAGCCATTTTGTCTCACATGGGCACATGTGCATTGTAATGTAACGTCTTGTCAAGTGGAAGTTCAAGTGTTGATAGTTGAATGTAATAGTCATAGAGTAGTTGAAGAGTCATGAGGATAAATGAATGATATCAAAGGGGAATGTCAAGGGTCAGCCCACCCTTTGCTATAAATAGTCCCTCATAACTCATTGTAGAGGCTTTTGGTTAGCCAAGCTTCTGATAGGAGTATCTTAAATAAATCTTGCACAATATTGTAGTGAGCCTTGGCTTCTCCACTGTGCAAAGCTAGTATATCTCTTTGGAGGAGCAGGTGGTTGTGGTTGTAACGTTCTGCTTCCGGAACTAGTGGTTGGACATAGATGTATTGTAATAATGACTGGAACTTACACTTCTTAATATAACAGAGCCAACATGTTTCATACATATGTTGTATTGTATTCCAGCTATCTTGAGTACTCTAAACGATATATGTATATGTTTTCTTACACTTGCATGTGTAACTATTTTTGTACATCTATATATGAATCTTTTTGAATTGTGTTTTTGGTTTAATCGTCAATTTGGATTGCTAGCTAACTTGCCTTCCATGTTGTGATGTATCTTTGCTCGTGTGTTCCCTTCTTAACTATGTGCTTTCACATGTTTCCAAGCGGCGCACTCACCTCACCCTCTGTGTGTTAGAACCACTCATTCACCTTCCTTGACTTACTGCATATGTCACACCCTTACTACCAATAGGGACATCTTACTTGCCTCTGTGCGAAACCACAGTCAAGGCATTACCGTACGACCCACTGCTGGAAATCCTACACCAAACGGTCTAAGGTCTAATTGGGACTTCCTACTAAGGAGATCCCCTGACATGTTGGAGGGTCCAACACTGTCAACAATTTATTTAAGCACTGAAAATTATGTGTTGATGGAAGTATGATGAAATGTATTGCATGGAAAAGAAATTGTTTTGGGATCTTGAAGAAGGCTCAGGTTGAGCTTTCCCTTGGAAGCACTAGGAACCATGGGGATTGAGTCATTTTGAATGTTGTTAGTCTTGTGCTTTTGGCATTTTGTTGATTTGTTGTGCTTGATTGTAGTTTTGTTTGTATCTTGTGCATGGCCATGCCACTTTGGTTGTGGTTTCATATTGTTGTTGGTTTTCCATGGGTTTCTTCTTGTTTGTTTCTTGTCTTACCTTTTATGTTTGGGGGCTGGGGAATTGGTTGGGAAAGAGGAAAGTTAATGGAGCCGAGGGAGAGTTGAAAGAAACCCAACAGGTGATGTAAGGCCTGGATGAAGCTCAATGCATGTATAAGGGCAGTTGAAGGCAAGCGTATAACAACTAGTTGGATTGGTTGGGTCCATTGATGTAAATGGACAATAGTGGGATAGTCGTGAGAAAAGTAATCAGGAAAGGTAAAGTAAATAGATTTTTGGTGTTAAATGCGTTAGCTACGTTGGTAATTGTTGTTCGCAATGTTGTACATGCGTTGCATGGATAAAGGAAGTTCCCTTAACCTTGACCTTATGATATCTAGTAATTATGTTGTGATCATGATTGTGTCGATGTATATATATGTATACATGTATGTATGTAGGTATGTCGTTTTATGATGAGATCATGACTTTTTTATGTTAATGTTATATATATGTATGTATATTTGTATCTATGTCACTGTCTGACAGGGTCACTAGGAATCGTTCTTGTGGAGGAATGATTGCTTATGCAGGTGAATGACATGAAGAGGTTCATCGTTTAAGAGAATTCAAGTGGGAAGAGTAGCCTGACAGATCTCTGAGGTCAGTATCATGTGGATATGAATTGATATTATGTGATTATATTATGTCTATGTTTATGTTATGGATTGACTAATGTTGAGAGGTATGTCAGCAAAATGAGAACGATGTGATGCACAAAATGCTAGGATAAGCATGGATGCGAAGAGACACTGGAAGTAAGGTTGCTTGGTAGAGACAATGTGGTTTTGGATGTGTAGTACTACTATTGTGCATATATTGTATATGTTGTACATGTTGCATCCGTGATGTTGTGCACATGTGATGTTGTGTATATATAGTGTGTATACACGTGTTTATGCAATGTTGTGTGCAAGGTGGTATAGATAGTGTTGTGTGAATTTTTCATATGTAGTGCTGGGTATAGATGGTGCTATGTACATGTTGGATATGCAGTGTTGTGTACATATTTTATTGTGCGCATGATGGATATACGGTGTTTTGTGCATAAGGTTTTGTGTGCATGTTGAATATGAGGAGTTGTGTACATATGATGTTATGTACATGTTGTATATGAAGTGCTATGTACATATGGTGTTGTGTGCATGTTGTACATATGGTACTATGTACATATAGTGTTGTGTGCATGACTGTACATGTGGTGTTGTGTACATGTGGTGCTATGTGCAGGTGGTGTTGTGTACATGTGGTGCTATGTGCAGGTGGTGTTGTGTGCATGTCATGCATGTGGTGCTATGTACAAGTGGTGTTGTGTACATTTTGTGCATGTGGTGTTGTGTACATGTGGTATTGTGTACAAGTTTTACAGGTGGTTCAGTGTAAATGTGGCATTGTGTACGCATTGTGAAGGTGGCATTGTATACGCATTTTGCAGGTGTAGAGTGTACATGTGGTATTGTGCACATGTTGTGTAGGTGGTGTTGTTTATAGGTGGTACTATGTACATGTTGTACATATTGTACTGGTGTGCATGTGGTATTGTGTGCATGTCGTAGTTGTTGTGTTGCGGGCATGCAGTACTATGTATGTGAATTGTGTAGTCGTGGTATTGTGACGTGTGTATTCATGGTGTTGTACTCTATGTATGCATATGTATTGTGTTTCACATCGGGTGTAGGTGTATGTATTGTGTTGTGGTGTACATCAGATGTAGGAGTACGTATTGTGTTGTGTTGTACACTGGGTGTAGGTTTGTGTGTGTTATGTCAAGTGTAGGTGCATGTATTGCATGGTGTTGTATGTCGTGTGTGGTTGTATGTGTGTGAGGCACACTATGTGTATGTGCACATGGTTGAGGAGAAGACATTGGGTGTTTGTCAAGTGTGGAAATTGATTTGGAGTGTGTATGGAATAAAGACAAAGGCATAAGCTAAGGATTGATTAAAGGATAAGTATCAATATTTTATTTCATTTTTATTATGCGTGTGAATTATGATTCTAATTTATGATGGTTACATGCGATTTATGATTTTGATCTATGATGGTTGTGTTTTAAGCTAACCTGATGTGATATATTTATACATGATGATTTTGTCAAATATGGTAGTTTGACTTGTTATGACATGAAGTAAATAGGATTGCAAGTGTACCTTATTGATAGGCCACCAATGAGGTATGATTTTAAGTTATTTCAGTTTATTTAAATCTAATGGAAATTTTGTGATTGGTACAATAAATCATATCATGCTCAGTTAGGTAGTTGAAACAATGAAAGCAATTGGATCAAGCAACAATATGCTGGTAAAGCACTTCAGGAGCAGGGCCATTGTGGGACACTGGCACCCAATAATGTCCCTTGATTTCCATGAACATGATATGACCAATATGATGGTTTGAGTCAGGTATACAACTTGGTTGTTTGACTTTCCGATGTGAGGAATCATTTCCAAGGGATGGATCACCTAGGATAGAGGATGTCGGGGAACTTGGAAGGTGAGTGACTGCATGGAAGGGGTGACCGAATTTTCCCGAGGGACTGTGTAGTAGAGAAGGAAAGGCAAGGGATATACTTGTTTTGGTCATTAGCATTGCCATATGGAATCAAATACACATTGGGAATGCGCCCTGGAACAATTATCTGGTAATTGTTCACTGAGAGGAAAATGGCGGAGGATTATAGCGTTCGAAATTGGATGTAGTTTGACTATGTTAGTGGATTTTGGAATTCTTGGGAAGGAGGTGAATCCTGGTATTACTTTGAGGGTGGAGGCGTGAGCCTCTAGATTCCCTTGAAGTGAATGCATGCATCATATGCTTTTATTTGTTGGTTTATAAAACATGCATATGTGTATATGTGGATATTGTAAATACCATAATGAGCTATGTTATAAATCTCCAATAAGCGGTATGGTTTTATCTGGTCATGTTGTCATGATGTTTTTATTTTGAGAATGTATTTAATTGTAATACTTCAATGAGCTAAGTTATAAATATCCATGGGAAATATGTGTGCTCTTCATTAGTTTTGTCGAGGTCTTGGTGTGGTTTAACAACGAGTACGGTATTCCCTGGGGGGAGGGTTCTGTAACATCCCTCATGAAAATTCCATGTAATAAAAGTTAATAAAGGAAAAATAAGACCACAGTTAAGGGACACTTATTCCAAGTTGAATGTTGGGCAAAGATATCCTAGAGGGAATCACTGGATGTGTTTATGGATAAAGGAAAATTACAAAAGCAAAGGCATTAAAAAGGAAAAAAGGCATTTTTGGCACAATTATTTATGAAAATAAATGAAAATAGGAGAAAGGGAGGTGAAAGGTCAGAGATTGCATGTGAGGAGGAAAATGAAGGAAAATAATGGAAATTGAAGAAAATAGAGGCCTCATTGATATAAAGGCTTCCTAGGATCAGTTTGCAAGCTTGGACAGTGTAGGCTTGGTTAGTTTAGTTTTGGAGCTCTCTCATTATTCTCTCTCTCTCTCACTCTTGGATACTTAGAGTTTCCTTGGAGCACTCTAGATTTGGAGTAAGGAAGGAAAAGCAAGCTAAGGAAAGGAAGGAAAGAAAGGATGAGCAGGATCAAGCAGCTTCAACATGAATACTTGTAGGTAACATATTGCATATGTGATTTCATAGTTGGTTTTGACATGCATGGCTTTGCATGTTGGTGTATGGTTCTATTATTGTTGGTGGCATGTTTTTTCTAGGTTATGACAGTGATTTTCAGCCTAGCTGTGCCTTTTTCCGAATGCCATGGTGTGTTGGGATGTTGATCTCAGTTTTGAGCTTTGGAATTGCTGGATAGATTTCGGAATCTGGGGCATATTTTCTCTCAAGGTTCATTCCCAAAGGCCTAGGAACCCCTTGACTGGTTTTGGAGGGATACACAGTAAAGCTTGAGGGAGGTGTCTCAATTTAGGGCCTAGTGATAGGGGATGGATTGCAGTAAATACAGAGAAACAAGAAGACAGAAAATTCCTCAAGGATAGTGATGGATTACAGATGTCATTCCAAGTTCAATTCGATTTTGTGATCTGAGCACTGGTTTTGGTGTGATCATGGTTTGGTGAGGGTGGAGGTGGTTTAACCTTTTGATTCCCTTAATTATTTTTGGATTGGTTTATCCATGAGATACCACATTCATGCTTGGAATATGGCACAGAGGTGACTGGATGGAAGAAATATTTGGTTCAGCCATGTCTACAGTCGGGTGGTACATGGAAGTCTCGAACCTAGTGAAATTTTCCTTAATAGAATTTAAGTTATCTTACTTTTGTACATAGTAATATGTGGATTTAATGGTTGATATATCACTATTATTTTCATGGTTTAATGTTGGTTATAAGCATGGTTATATGACTGGTTATTGTCATGATTATTTCATGTATTTACTTGTAATTGAAAGGATAATGGATGCAAGACCTAATTGATGTCATTAGAGTTCAAGGGAGAAGGTATTGATCCTTCTTGTCATGTCTCGTAAGAGTTTTCAGTCATTCGTGCTTTGTCTTGTATCCTAGAGCTGTAGATTGTATTGATGCCAAGTGTTTGACAGAATGCCAGTCCCTGTTGGGGATGGTTAGGTCTAGTACTAGAGTTATTTTTCAGTTTATTAGTCTTTTCATCATGGTCTTAATTAATTCCAGAAGTTACAACAAGTTTTGGGCAGTGGCCAAAATTTTGGACTTGAAAAGTGCCTTAAATCCCTCGGACTCTGGAACAGGTCTGTTGGAAATAGTCCCTCGATGTAGGCGTGCAGGCTTGTGGGAGCATCCATAGCTCTCTGGACGCTATCATGCCCATAGAATGGGAGATTCCAAAGTTTTAATAGCCTAAAAACTCAGTGGGACCCAGGGGCATGATACCTATGTGGTTGGGATGGCTCTTGGGAGTGTTGTTGTTGATGTGGAAGGCATGTTTGATGGGTTTCCGTCAATTCCACTTCCTTAAGGATACCTAGGAGGTTGAATCATATCATAGTAGCCTCTCGTCACATGTTTAGCTCAGTTAGCTGGTTACTTGGGTAGATATGGGAGGAGTGTGTTACAGTAAAATCCAATAATAGCATCATACATCCCCTTAGAAGTTTGATGATCAACAATATAGAGAATTAGATGGTCCCTAACATAATCTATAATTATGCTTCTTTCCATGATGTCATCTTCTTGAATTTTGTCTTTTCCTGCTTGGTTAGCTGGTTTAGTAACTTTTCTTGTAACAATTTCCAAGACCTTGTGCCTTGCAAGTACTAGGTCAATCCTAACCTTCCATACCCTATAATTTGTAGCTCTTTCAAGCTTGTTCTCTACCTTCATGAAGGAATTCATGATGAATATGACCAAAAAAAAATAAAAATAAAAAAAATAAATAAATATAAATAAATTAAATAAAAATAAATTATAAATAAATAATTAATAAATAAAAAAAAAATAATAAATAAATAAATAATTAAAAAAAAAAAAAAAAAAAAAAAAAAAATAAAAAAAAAAATAAATAATAAATAAATAAATAAATAATATAAATGAAGAATCCCAAATCTCTTCAAGGTGCTCTCAATTCTCTTAACAATGATCTTACAACTCTTTTCCTTCACCAAAGCTCTGATCCATGTTTATTTTCTAGTGCAATGAAGGTTAGTATAGTTTTTCAAAATTGATAACTACTTATAATGATACAATCAATCTTATTTTATCATTCCAATCATTAAGAAGCTAAACATGAAAAACTTCAACCATTCACTTTCTTCAATAGAGCAATAGAGATCACAATAAATAATAAAAAAGAGACAAGGACACTAGAAATTAGGTTTATAGTGAGGGAAAAACCCAACCAGTCTTTCCTTATGAGAGAGAAATTAAGTTCATCAATAGTACATTAGAATATTTCAACAATATTCCAAACTTTATGAGCTCAATAAATTCAAGTCAAATCTAGTCAAAGGAGAGAGGTGAAAGTCAATGTTTGTAAAAAACATAGTTAGCAATAGAGGGCTGAAATTTTGCTTGTGGTGACTTAGAAAATAGGGCTGAAATTCAATCAAGATAATAGTCAACGAAATAGTCAATATTTTGGTGAAAGGCCTCAATCAAACCCTATGTTCAACCCAAGTCAACAAGCCAAAAACATGATAGAATTTCGGTCATATCAGGTCAACAATCCTATACATGTTCGACCTCCAAAGATAATCAAAACATTAGTCAAACAAATGAAAACTAGCCCAAGTCAATGCAAGTCAAACATAAGAATATATTTTGGTCAATATAGAACAAAACCCTCCTTTGACTTCTTCACACGTGTGGATGTACCTCTACAATTTTCACATCGAATGTTGTGTGATGAGATGTATCCAATTGAGCTCCAACAAAGTCATATTTATATGTGGTTTAGGAAGTGGATTTTCCACATGTGGGGCCGACTTGATGTACTTTAGGCTAACTTGGTCAAACTTGAAAATAAATTAAAATACCAACCATAGCTACCCATTTTTCAACATATACAAGGTCTTATAAGAGGTCATTACTTTGTCCAAGTCTTTGCTCAAATTCTCATGTGATTGGGTCTTGATCTTGAAATCAACTTTATCCTTCCAATTTTTCCTTGGCATTTCTTTGGGTGCATTAAGATACTTCAAGATCCATTCATACATGAGATCAATTGTAGAGGAATCTAGTTTAAATAATATCCCTCTATATTTTACCTCACTTTGCATGTTGGGGAATGGATCCATAACTTGATGCAAGTCAACATCTCATTATAAACAAGATCCATAACTTCTTCTAGCACCTTGAATTCTTCAAGAATATATGCTTGCAAGTATTCACTTTAGGAGTGATAGATCAACAAATTTTGGTTATCATTTTGTAGCTATATATTCTTCTACTTAGAGATGACCAATATTGCTTTCAAGTTTTCAAATTATTTTGATAATCGGTCTATATTTCTTTCTATAGAAGTTGCAAAAGTGGTCTCGAAAAAAGCTATCACTCCAAGGTTCATCATGGTGTCCATGACTATCTCCCTTTCTGTAACGAAAGATATGGGCATTCCTAGATTCTTGGCCAAGCATCTACGCTTTCCTATATGATCTTGCACTGGACATGGTCAAAATTAAGTCTAGATAGATCCAATACCTCCTCTTCTTCCACTTTGATGCCTAATTCCTGTGATCTGAAATTTCCACCAGTGATAGGGGTAGGTGGTGGGAAATTCAAGGTAGGAAAATCCAATTGCATTGTTGGACCCTTTAACCTATTATCCTCTACTAATTTATCTTCATGATTTCTATCCATTAACTCTTGTTGAAGTTGTTTCGATAAGGCCTTTTCTTGCATCTTGGTTTCTTCGTCCTCCTTTCTCTTTTTTTCTTCCTCTTCTTTCCTCCTTTGTTGTTCTTCAACTTTATTCTTCAGTTATTCTTCTTCTTTATTTATCTTTTTTTCTTCCTCTTTCTTATTTATTTCTACCCCTACGTTCTTTCTCTTTAGGGCCTCTTTCCTTTTCTTTTTCTCTTATTTCACTTTTCATGTTCTCTTCTTCTTCTTGTTTTTTCTTTCTCATCTCTTCTTCCTCTCATTGAGTCTCTTCTTCTTCTTACTTCATTTGGGCTTCTTCTTTGTCATCTTTTTGTTTTTTTTTCCTTCATTTTTAGTTTCTTTCCCTTATTTTCTCTTGAGAATAACTTCCATTTCTTCCAAGCTTATACTCTCTTGAATATTGTGCTTAGACTACTCTCCCTATTCAATTTCCAGAGTTGATTGCAATTCCTCGAAAGAGTTATAATTTTTTTTAACCTTTTCCTCTTTTTCTTCAGAGGTTTAGGCATAAACCCAAATATATTCAATTCCTTTACAATGATTCATGGATACACCCCTCAGGTCATATTTGTGGAAACTTAACTCACCAAATCATAAACGTTGCAATTCTTCAAATTGTGCTTCTGCCTCCTTAAAACGTTTAATAGAGTAAGATCTAATATTTAACGGGAAGATAGGCCATGACTTTCTTGGATTTGACCAAGGTCTTGGAAAATCCTGTGGTGAGTTGGTAGGCCACCTCTTGCAATGCTATTTTTTCCTTGATAAATGTAGGGAGAGTGTAAGCACCAAACGCTCTAATAAAAATAACATCACCATTACGAAACCAATCTATAATATCATGAATAGAATCCCTAGATCTGACAGATATGCATGGAGGTTTTTTTCCAAAGAGTACATGGTGTAAGGGAGAGATTAAGTATTCTACATTTTTCTCATACATCCCTCACTTCCCCATGTTCCACAAACCTTTGAAATAGATATGCATGGGTCATTCTTCTTCAAGAGTTCACTTCAAACCTAGCCCTTCAAATCACACTTTTCATATGCATCATCCAATAGGTAAGATGCCATATAAAATTATGAATTATCTCCCTCTGTTGGATTCTTTTCTGCATGGGAATGGGATTTGATGGAGGAGCCCAACATACTTTCCCAATTAAATATTGTCCCTTTGGTGGCACATACATGCATCAATTGGACCCAGGTTTCCTGAAATGTTTCTGTGTTTGGTTTTCCATGGAGTGTGTTCATCATAGCAGTCAACATTTGATAAAAAATTATTGAGTGATTTCATCTTGTAGATCCCATCTACTCTATGCCTAAACTTATTTGGATCTTGCCACCAAGACTTTAACACATCCTTGGTTGAACCAATGAAGCTAGAAAACCACTTGGTACTAAAAGTCTCATGAGGCTTGGGAAACTTGTAATAATTTGTAATGTCTATTTTTGTAAATGATGCCACAAGTTACCCGTTATCACTTTTGATTGTACATTTCTCCTCATCTATGTGCTGAATAATCCACTCTATAGTCTCTACACATGGGAAGACTTGCAAGTGTGCAGTAACCTTGTGTAGCCAAGACTTTTTTACATTGATATACACCCATAAATCATCTGCATCCTATGGGATATCTTTCTTGGAAAAATTTGAGTATATATCATCCCATGTGATCTATGTTTTCTTGTCAATATAGAAAGTAGTATCAATATATACATGAAATTTAGGAGGGTTTTTCACAACTCCCTGTATGTTTCTTTCTACTCTGCCAGAACTTCTACCAGATACTCTTATGATAGGAGGTACCGTATCTCCAGAAGACAAGGATATGTTGAGGAAATCTATATCAATTGTACCTAACATCTTGAAGATATTCATTATTGAAACAAAAGCTAGACTATAGAAACTCTAATGACTAATCACAAATTAAAAATGCAATGGTGTAGGTCATGTTTTGGGATGTTAGGGTTTGGTTAGATATGCATATTGGAAAATAAGTCTCTCTACAGGTCACAATTTCAAGTTATAAAGTAAGTCACAATTTTCAGCTATAGTGCCATTGATTACTAGAAGTGTGACTGGTGATGGGACTTAGGATCAAGGCTAGTCACATTTTCTAGTTGTTACCTCACTACATGTTAGAAGTGTGATCTACAACCTAGTATAAGTTGCATTTTTTTAGTTTTAGTTTCACTACAAACTACAAATGTGATTCTTTATTTCAAGGGTGGGTGTTTTTCATACCAATTTCAAATCTCATCTCTAGTATCATAGGGATCTAAGGGTGCGATTTGCAACTTAAAAAATATGTTTTCTATCCTAATCGCTAATCACATCTCCCATTCCTAGTGGCTCTAAGTCTTAATTTGCGAGGGTGGCAAGGGGATTCTCTATTGGAAAATCGTAATGAAGGCATAGGGTTTGGAATGTGTTATCAAAATGGAGTGATATGACTTCACCATGTTTCTATCGATGCATCATATGATTTTAGCCAAAGAAAAAAAATATGATTCCCTCCAACGAATTCATGAAGCTTCAAGCCAAAGATCATATGATTTCACCCATCAATGAATGTACACAATTTCAGTTAATGAATATTCTCATGGATCATTTGATATAGAAATTGAAGGCCATCTAAAAGAAATTTAGGGTAAATTTAGAGAAAAACCATTGGCAAAAGAATGGTGGGTGTGGGCTTGGGTGTATAGAGGCTAGGGATGAGAGAAGAGAAAAAATTAAATGCTTTTATGAGGTAACAACTTCGATATTCAATGGATAGGTCGAAGAGGGATATTTGATGGCTGGATGCAGTGAATACATGAAGAAATGGACACTACATATACAAGTATGTCGGGCTAGGGAAGATGAACCATTTAGATAACCCAAGAAGCAAGGATGGCGATGGAGGTGTGTTACTTACCAAGTAGTCACAGTCACGAATCCTATCTGGGAGAGATATGCTCTTCTAGTTTTGGAGTGAATCATAGAATGAGAGGAGAGGTCCTTTTGATATATAGGCAAAGACATGTGGGAAGGATTCACAATTTGAAAGTACGACTTGGCTGTGTCACATGTGATGAAAGTAATCTTAGTCACAAATAATAATTTTAGATGACAGTCACAAGTCGTTGAGAACTAGAAATGTGATTTATGACTTAAGAGGGTGAGTTTCACAAGGTAGGTCACAAATCACACTTCCAAAGGCTAGGTAGACTAGCACTGCAAGTTGCAATTGTGACTTGTGACAAAGGCAAAAAACACAAGTTTTAAAGTTTCAATGTTATGATTTCTATAATGAAACACAACAACAATAAAGTTAGAGGAGAAGTAAAGGATTAAGAGATCATAGGAAAAGTTTGAAAAGGAGTTCAATAAAAGGGAACTCAAAATTTTGAAGTGGTCGAAATTTGGGAGTGTTGTAGCAGCTACAACACATTGCAATCAACCATGTTTGGAGACTAATGATGAGGTGGACAAAGAATAAGGGTCAAGAAAGTGTCATTTACAAGCTAAATTAGCTCAAAACTCTAGATAAGGTGCCATCTCCAGGCACTTGTACCACACGTGGCATGGAATAACTTTCTTTGATGAAGAATATGGGGGAGAATATGAGGGATATTGATGAAACATTGAAACTTAATTGTGCAATTTGGAGCCGAAAAGGGCTAATTATCAAGTATCAACTCTAAATTACTCTAATGAAGGGTGAAGAGTCTTCAAGTCAAGTTAGCCCTAGCATTCCAAGGAAGATAAGGAGTTTGAATTCTTCAAGCAAGAAAAAGAGGTCTCTCCAAGGTGAGGCATAAAGTGAGCAAGTTAGCCCCCAAGGGACAAAATAAGCAAAATAAGGTCAATTTAAAGGTCAAGAATAAGCATTTTCACTCAAACAAGGAAAAGAAAAGGAGGTTGAGTCCCCCTTAAGCAATATTGAGCCTTTTTTCATGCAAACTTAAGGATACTTATTCATGAAGGAGAGGCCCTAAGGGCTATTTAAAAATATTTCCAAGCCAAATCAAGAGAGAATTCGAGGTAATGTTGCATCCACAAGGAAAAAGTATTTCTTTTATGTTTGATGTCACTTTATTTATTAAGTGTTTTATGACCAATTTTTGAGCTTGGAAAGTCATTTCCATGTCTCACAAAAGTGCCTTAATTTATAGTATAGGCACGGGCCTTCATTTAAGGCATATTTTGAAGGATAATAAGCATTATTTGAGCCTTTATTGGAGATATTTTTTGAGGACCCGTCCACATTTCTCGTAGTCATTAGAGGGTCAAAACAAGGTCAAATAAATTCATTGGACCACCAATGAAGAGGTGATATTACAAGTGAGCCAATCATGTGTTACAAAAATACTACCAATGACAAGTGTGTCCAAGGCTTGGTGTTTAGCCTAGGAAAAAGTGTCCTAAAATGAAACCCTTGACTTAACTTTATGAGAAATAAAGTTAATGTGAATTTATAAGATATAAAGTCATAAAGTGACTTCTAAGTTAATTAATGAAAATGGGTCTTAGGGGATAAAGTGACTTATGGTTCAATGAGAGATTAAATCCCCACCCTTAATCTCAATGGCTAATATCTAATCTCAGTAATTGGATCTTAGAGTTAGGTCTCTCTTCATTATGGGATAACAAAAAGGAAAAGTAAAGGCGGAAATGCACCATTTGCATACTCTTTTCATGATATTTGGAGAAAGGAGAAGGAGGTTGAGAGGAAAAAGTACAATAGAAGAAGGAGATTAAAATAGATATAGAAACAAGGCTCTAGGCATGAATTCAAACGTAGAGGCTAAGAAGCTTGACATGAATTTTGACGAGAAAATTTAGTGCATTTATTGTTGTAGACAGAGCACATAATTCGAGGTAGTATGGGCTACATTTATTACTTTATGAAAGTCTTAGAAATCAAGTGGACTAATAGGTATTTATTTTTGTCAAAATAAGCACAAAATTCAAGTTTTGTGCCACATTTCTTGTAGTTTGAAAGGCACAAAAATCAAGGAACAATGATGCACAAATTTTGAGACAACCAACAAGGATATCTAAGTGATTTGGGCATGAAAATCACGAGAGTTAGACCACATTTATTGCAATCTGTCAAAATTGCATACCACCATGATTTTCAAGGAGCCCAATTCATTTTTAAAGGGGGGAACTTAGCAAGGAAATTTGTGTAGCTGACACAAATTTCAAGGGGGAAAAGGCACTAATTTGTAAGAAAATTTGGGCTTGAAAATGAAGTATGTACAACACATAAATCAAGGAGATGATGGTGTTTCACATATTGTACTCATTGATGGCAATAAGATGTCATTAATGTGAAAGGATATGTATGAGGAAGTAGCAATACCATCTATGATGACCAAATAAGTGACGAGAGTATCTATGGAGTAATATGATGGTTGGATCCCTTACATGTTCTCATCAAGAGTAGTTAACGATGATTGAAGTTATTAAAGTTTTTGATGAAGATGTGATGTTATAAACATCATAAAAATATCATGGTTGTTAGGTCTCATTAATACCTTCCAGTAGTATGTCCTCAAATAAAAAAAAAATCTTGGATGAGAAGTTATGGCCAATTGAAATTTAAGTAAATTGAGGGAACAAACTTTCGGCCAAAGACCCAAATATTAAATTTGTTAACCGGTGATCATGTTTAGAGTAGATCCACCATTGAACAAAGCAATCAGTAGCCTCAGGCGCACAATGCTATGCACTAGTTAACACCATTAAATGTCATTCTTGTTTTAAGGTTGATCAACAACACTTCTACCAGTTCAACGAACAAATGATGCTAAGGATGCATGATGTTGAATATGCTCTATCAAGTCAATCAAATGAAAACACATGGCAATATATTTTTTAATGATGATGTGGACTTATTAATGATTGACATGTGGAATGGTTGCATAGTCAGCATGACACATCAGAAATATGATGACATATTGGTGACATGGCACTATCAGAGGCTACCACATGGCATGGTGATTTGGAACATTTGGATTGGTAGAAAGTTCGAAAAGAGGTGACTTGTGGCAGCCCTCATGAGCTTCCACGTGGCATGATGATGACATGATGATGTCATCATGTAAAGGACCAATGATCTTCAAGTCATATGGGGTGATCACATGGTCATTTGGGGACAAACCAAAGGTGCTAAGGGTTAGCCCAAAATATTGGTCATATGGAAATATCACGAAGGGTCACTTGGTCAGCATCGTCCATTATACAATGGGTACACTATGCATTACAAGCACTAATTGACGCAGCCCATGGTTAGTTGGATTTTATCTAGGACCACTCACATTATCTATATAAGTACACCCATTGTTCTAGAAACACACACTCATTTGGACACATTTATGAAGAAACTAGTCTATAGAAGACTTTGAGAAGTGTTTGTTTGCAAATGTGTTTGTTCTATTATTTGGTTCCAAGTCTGGATTTTAGCCATTGTTGCATGGTTTTGTTCACGTAAATTAATATACAAACGAAAATGAGCCTAAAGGTTTGTTCATATTAATAGATAGCAATGTCACAAAGGTTTGGATAGCCATGATGGAAATGTTTTTGTTTATATGACTAACATCATTTGTTCCAAGCCCGGAGGTTTTATCATATGAATATATAGCCATGTCGTTTGTGCTATGTCATGGACATTTGGATAACCATGGTGGTTTTGCTTTATATATGGAGGATCGCTTGAGAGTAAATCCACATGGATTGGCATGGTATCCCATGGGCATGAGGTAGTGCTATTACAAGGAAAGGAGTGGTGCAACATGGTATTACAATTGACACCGGGAAGTTGAGTTGGTAAGGCATGTAAATTGTATATATGAGGTCACAGATTTGACCCCTGCACCAGTGTGAAAAAATTGAGGCACCAATGTTAGATTTGGCATTTTTTGATTGCCTAAAAAGGGGCAAAGTGTAGCATATTTAATTTAATATAAAGTTTTATATGGTTATTTTGGGACAATGTTTCTCTTGTGGAAAAAGGAAAGAATAAATCCAAGAAGTGTTCCATGAGTGGGACCAAGTGAAAGGGTAAAAAAAAGGAGAAGGCGAAGGACATGAGCAAAGTGAGATGCTTTTCTTGTCAAAAAATGGGACAATATGTTGTTACATGTCTTAATAAGAAGAAGAAAGGTGTTGCAACTTTAGATGAGGTGGATGAGTTTTCCACCAAGTTGGACAGGATTTTTACTTGGTGGTTAGTGTTGCCACTAGTGTTACATCTTCTACCATATGTTACATTGACAGTGGAGTCTCACACCATATGACAGGTGTCAAGGAGTAATTTATAGGTTTTACTAAGAGGGGTGTAAATCTGGAAGTGGTGCTCGATGATGAGTCTATAGTCAGGGAAGATGGCATTGGACCATATCATCTCAAAGGGATTCATAGCATCCCTTGAAAGTGACATAGTTCTTATATGTCAAAAAAAGAAAAGTTCACGTTTAAGCCTACTAGAGCACTGATTTCAACCATCAACAACAATGATTTATGTGAGTTGTGGCACATAAGGATGGCCCACTTTCACCATGGTGATTTGAGAGTATTCAAATATTTTTTTATAGGGATACTAGAGGTTAATACTGACCACTAGGATGTGTGCATGGGGTGTGCTTTGGGAAAGTACACCAAGACTGATTTTTCAAGCAATGATAACAGGGTAGTATGGATCCTTGATTTAGTTCATTTTGATGTGTGTGGTCCTATGTCTTTGGTATAAATAGGTGGATATCAGTAATATGTCACCTTCATTGATGATTACTTCAAGAAGACTTGGATTTGCTTCATGAAGACTAAGGATGAGGTCTTCAATGGGTTCCAAGTGTTTAAATCTCTTGTGGAGAACCAGTCAAGTAAGAATATCAAGGTGTTGAGGTCTGATAGTGGAGGTGATTATACCTCCAATGCGATGAAGGACATATGTGGAAGAGTAGGAATCAAGAGGGAGTTAATTGTTCCTTACAAACCATGGGAGAATGGGGTTGCATAGAGGAATATCAAGGCCATGCTTCATGATTAGGGGATACCTTTATTTCTTTGGGCCAAGGCATGTAACATTACATTGTATTTCATTAGCAAGAGTCCATATAGAGATTTGGGGAGCAAGACTCCTAAGGAGGAATTTTCTGGGAAAAATCCTGATATTGGGAACTTTAGAATTTTTTCGGTGCTTAACTTATTCACATGTCCCTAAGGGGAAGAGAAAAAATATAGAACCCATAACTGAGAAGGGTATTTTATTGGGATATATTGAGACCTCAAAGGATCACTACATATACATTCATACCAACAGGAAGATTTTTGTGAGGCAGGATGTGAGATTTGAAGAGGAGAGAGACTTGAGGAGGTCATGAGACATGGATCAGGTAGAGAAACAAACTCCTTGGCATGGGGTTTCACCATAGGTTACTGGACCACTAGATACATGATTGAAGGGGTCTGGAGAATCACATGCTTCAAGAGTGACAAGTCCTTAGATTATAGGGTCGCAGGGCACAAGTTCTCATAGTATAGGTTCACCATTGATCACGGGGGCATCATCATAGGAGGATATTCCCACCCCATTACATGAGGCTACTTTTAGGAACAAGAACCAAAATGGCTTCACAATACCTTGAAAGAAGCATAAGAGTTAATAGGAAAACCCAAGTGGTCAATTAGGGAGAGAAGTTTGGTGGTTATTTGGCTATGGTGAGTAGCATTGTTGACACTGAGCCTTCTAGCTACGATGAGGCTGCATGACATCAATTCTAGAGAGATGCCATGGTGGAAGATTATGCTTCCATCATGAAGAACAATGTGTGGGATATAGTGTTGAGACCCGAGGGGAAGTCAATGGTGACTTCCAATTGGCTCTATAAGATCAGGTGTGTTGCAGATGGAAACATTGAGAAGTATGAAGCTCAGTTTATGGCTTGATGGTTTTCATGGGTAGAGGGAGTTCATTATGATGATAACTTCTCTATAATTTCTCATTATACTTCTATCAGATCAGTGACCTCTACATCAGCAGAGATGGGTTGAAAGATCCAACAGATGGATGTGAAGGTCACATTTCTGAATAGAATTATTTAGGAGGAGGTGTACATTGAGAAACCACAAGTATTTGAGGTTCATGGGAGGGAGTCCCACATATGTAGGTTGAAGAAGGAATTATATGGTATGAGGCAAGCTTTGAGATCTTGTTATTCTTGGATAGACACTTACTTGTAGTAAACAGGTTCTAGGAAGAATGATGCAGATCCAAATCTCTATAACATTGTGATTAGCGATGATTCTCTCATTCTTGTACTGTATGCGGATGATTTATGTATTACAGGTACAAATATACTTGTAGAGTACTGCAAGGGAGACCTTGCTTCAGACTTCGAGATTACAAACATTAGACTGATGCATGATTTTTGGGTATTAGAGGTGTGGTAGTGATCCAGGTGGATGTTGGTGGCCACCCACCTATCCCATTTGGACCCCCACAATTGTCTCTTTCAGCATTTTCAGTTTCCTTAATTGTAGCACAACTTACTATTTTTAGCAGTTTTTCGGGTCCTGAC
>APFE031013639.1:6514-42381 GCA_000404065.3 Pinus taeda | reverse complement strand
CCATTCATGAAGAGTATGACTCGGAGATTAGGCATCAACCCTCGGCAAAGGATGAATTACTTCTATCTGAGCCTCCTCCATTCTTCCCTAACATCCCTTGTGATTCTCACATCCCTCATGATTCTGCCATCCCTAATTTGACATGTGTATCTACGTCTGTGGATGCACCAATTTTTGATCATTTGCATAACACACCAGATGTGAGTCCATCATCTGACAATGGAGAGGAAAAATCGTGCATTGAAGATCCAACACAGAGTGTCAACATTCATTCTTCTCATCCACCCCTCTGTGTGATTCACCAAATCATGAGCATGCCAACAAACATCTTCAATCTTCTGATATTCGTTATCGTGATCTCTCTACTTCTTCATTTGATCATGATGTGGACTCAATCATTGTTAATATATCTAAGGCAATGGTCTATGATAATCTATCTGTTGATGAAGTCGAAAACCCATAGATTGTCAAGGCCCTTTAGCCCGAGCTGATGGTTATGCCAGGCCCTTGCTGTCCTAAGGTTGGTTTCACTTCCAATTAGGAAATTGTTCGAACACCCAAGGCTCCTCATCACTCATCTCTATGCACTAAGGATCAATATAACACTCATATTTCACTTCCTGCAGTCGAACTACATGACCCCTTCACTCATGCATTGGACAAATCTTACATAACAAGTAGGCATGCATGACAGAAGTTGTCTTTGCTTCTTTCATTTGCTTGCATGGCACAGTCAAGAGTGTGCATATGCTTAACATCTACATGCATTGTCACACCAAACCATGGTAAGTCCACAGACCACATGTCATGCACTTGCACTCACTTATGTATTGCTGATGCATTGAAACCCAAAGTGTGTTTGGATTCACTGTTATATCTTTCATGTTGGTTGGTTCGCACAGGTGTGCTATTCACGAACCATGCCTTCACCAACATGGGTCGACCAATGCGTTGATGGCTTCTTTGGAAGTATCACTTTACATAATCATACCCATACACTATAACCTTAGGGGCAGGAGTAGTGCTTGCTTTTGGTTTGATTGCTTGCATGCATGTTTGCTTCTTACTATTCATGTTTGTTTGTTTGCCTCCTTGTTTTCTTACTCGATTTTCTTATGAATTTACTCATGATTTTTCTTTGTTTTGTTGTTTGTTTGCTTGTTTATTTCTGTAGGTTAGTTTCGGATGAGACCATGTGCAACTTTTGGAACAGGATCTATAAAGTACAAGAGGACATGTGTAGTTATTAATACTTGGTTTATTGTCATCCTTGCTCTCTATGAAGAACTTGTTGTCTTTAGTCTATGATACATCAATGGAAAATACATATTGTTTGAAGTGAACCTTTGTTAAAGCACAAAGCTTGCATGCTAACTAGTGTCACCTACTCTAGTAGGTTGTTTTCGGGTTAATCCTTGTCAGCTCAATCAAGTAGAGCAAGATGAGGGGGAAAACCTTAACAAGCACGTTAGAGGTATATACAAACTACTTCTTTGAAGGAAAAACGTCTTCGAGTCTCAATAAGTTGGGATTTCTCTTCTGCCTCTGAAATGAATAAGTGCTATGCACAGTTATGAAAATGAAAATCAGAAAAAAAATTTCAAAAAATTAAAAATGAATAAGGTGAAAGAAGAGAATGGATTCCTACAGAGAGAGGTGATGCAAGTAACACCATTGGGGTACTAACCATGCTTGATCTTACTAAAGCAATGCTTGCGTTCATGCGTGACTCCTTCGAGGTAGTATCGAGGCCTGTTGGTAGTGGAGCAACACCAGAGATGAAACTAAAACTCTCACAATCATATGACTTGTGCATTGATATACCCCTCATACCCAATTGAAACAACTGTGTGGACATGGCTTGGAATGTGTGTCCAGAGACCAAGGTCTTGGTAGATGCTACAACTCACAATCAAGAAAGTGTGGAAACCAAGACGAACAGAGAAATGAAAAATACTTCATGAGGTGTTACAATTTCTTTTCAATAACAATGGAGTTGTCTATAATGCTATTTTTGGAGATTCCGATGACGGAATCCCGTGGAAGAAATGAGGTTAAATCTCGATTTTTAGCAGTTAAAATGGTTTTTTAACTGCATATTTGGATTGAGAGCCCTGGAAAACCCCTCGGAGCCATTGATTGTGCATAAACTAGCTATTAAACTTGGGATTCCAATGAATTGCTGCCGGATTTAGACCGGAAAAATCCGCCCGAAAGGCTTTCAAAAAGTCGCGTTATAGACTACTGCAATAACAATGTCCACTCAGAGAGCCAGAGTTCTACTAGTTTGTCAATCAACGAACTCACAAATCATAGTTGGAGTTCTGTGGTTGGAGAAGTGCGAAGGTTTTTCATGTGGATGTGCCCGCACGATGGGAAGAATGGGTGAAGGCAACCGAGCGGAGCAAACGGATAAGTCAAGTGACCCACAGAGGGCGTCGGGTGGACAGGTGCGTATGACGACCGGATGAAGGCCAGTGCAATGAATAAAGCATGACATCATAATAAAAGTCATGAATTGCCACCCTGCTTTATTACCGGGAGGACGTTTATACAAGGTAAGCAAGGCCATTATTCTAGACGCCCAGGTTTGTGACTGAAACGAGATTCAGCAGGTGTCAACATTGCCGGAGGCGTTGGAGATAGCGTGGAGGGAGAGTTACAACTCTCGACCCACAGGGAGAATGAGGAGATTACAGAATGAGGAGATTACTAGTGAGCTAGGTTACATTTGTGTGACTATTAAAAATGAAGATTAAAAACCAAAAAACCTAACTAAAAACTCATAAATTTAATATCAGTGGGCAGAAACCTGAGTAAACGCACAAATCTAAATTTAATATCAGTGGCCAGAAACCTGGAGTAAACACACAAATCTAATTGTCCACAGATCTAATTGTGCAGCTAACTATTCAATCTACACATTCCATTCTAATTAACTTAATCTCATTTTGCTTATTATTTTTGGAGTAAAAAATAAACCAACTAATCTGCATCTCAACAAACAAGAAAATTAAAATTAAAAAGCAAAAGCCTAACAAAAACACATAAATTTAGTATGCCTGGCCAAAAACCGGCATAAAATGGATCCAATTGTGCACAGATCTAATTGTGCAACTAGAGATTCAATTGACACATTCCATTCCAATGAACTTAATCTCTGAAGAACACATTGATTCATCGGACATAATATTTTTTTTAGCGATTCAATCTACACTACATTCCATTCCAATGAACTTAGTCTCTGAAAAACACATTGATTCATCGGACAGTATATTTTTTTTTAAAAACCAGACACGTTAGAAAAACAAAACCCTAACAATTGAAAGACATAAAATATGAACAGCTCTTCATTTTATCTCCGAAGAACACGTTGATTCATCGGACAGTATATTTTTTCTAAAGAACCAAAGACATTAGAAAAACAAAACTCTAACCACTGAAAGACATTATAAAATATGAACAACACTTCATTTTCAAACCGAAAAAAAACTCGTCAATGCAACTGACCTGCTCATAAGAGGCAGCCGAAGAGTCCAGCAAGGTGGCAGGATTGATACCAGGTGGTATTACCAACAAATTTGAATGTGGGGTTGGCATACGCGGCCCCTCCGTGTTTTCATACGGGGCGGCGTTACGTTGGGAAATAGACGACCCACTTCTCGCATCTATGCTCTCAGCAAACCTGCCTCCGAAACCACCATTTGCGTCTATGCTCTCAACAAACCTGCCTCCGAAACCACCATTTGCATCTACGCTCCGAATCCACCATTTGTCATACTCGTTGGTTCCAGAGAGATGTTGCGAGGGCAAGTGATACACCGGTTCAACCTGTCCAAATAGGCGGAGGATGTACACTGTTATTATTATGGTAGTTATTCGTTATACCCATTGAAAAGATGGAGTTTGAAGCGGGATTATAATCAGAAGGGTTCCGGAAGTGTTCCTCCTGATGACTGGAACAAACTGGAATAATGACAGGTGAGATGCTTTCCCATGTCTGAGAATTAGGGTCGTTGTTCCTTGTACCCACTGAAAAGTTTGATATGGAAGCAGAACTATAATGAGAAGGGTTCCGAACATCAGCCCCATGGTAACTGAAACAATGTCGAATAATACCAGGTGAGCTCCATTGTGGTGTCCCTGCAGTATTATATTCATACTTAGGCATTGGTCGTTTTTACAGGAGGAATTGGGTTTTCGACCCAGGCAATGGAGATATGAGAGACGGCGAAGCAGAAAGCAAAATGGAGATAACAGAAATGGCAAAGCAAAAACAAAAATAGCTCTACCCGCAACGATAAATAACTCACTATTGCTACGGAGGCTGCTTTATTTCCATTCTCTGTTATTTAAATAAAAATGAATGATTATTTAACATTTATTTTAATTCTTCGTTTTGAGATGGTAATTAATGATTTTCTTGATGGTTGGAGAGTTACTTGGATGAATTAGTGGAGGCGATATAAGGAGTTCCTACAAAATCTAGAAGGTTGGGTCGTGCTTGTAACTATATTTGCATCGGGGTTATAATAAAATATTTAACACATCATGGAATATACTGGTAATAATAAAAAAAAATGTATTCGCATTATGGAAGATAAATGGCTTTACAATGTGTTTATAATAATAAATTTAGGGATGTAACTTTTCAAATTTCTATAAATTGTTTTAAATACAATACGTGCAGAAATTTTTAAATAAATTTAAAATTTAGTATTTTTTTGGTTTTAAGTTAATACATAATTGTATTTTTTAAAATAATTGTTTATCTTAGATTAATATTCAGTGTTTGAGTTTATTTCATTATATTTATGAAGAGTTGTTTGTTTTATTTCTTATATTATTATAGTTGGCTTAAATTTTAAATAAAAATGATTAAAAATAAAAAATTTGAGTTTATGTATACATCTTAAATATTAATATTTATGTGTTTGATTTTTGTTATATTTATTTAACTTATTAGTTGAAATTAAATTAAAAATAATTAAAAATAACATTATAGAATATTAACATTAACAGAAGTTTGAAGTTTTGAAATTCTTAATTGTGTATATTTAAAAATACATATTTAATTTAAAAAAATCTTATGATTAAAATAATTTTATATTAAAAATAATATTTAATCTAAATTGTAATATATAAAATATAGACTATTTTAATTTACAGAAACATAGTTTTTTTCCCTAATATTTTAAGCTAATTAACCAATTCAAACTTTAAATGAGTTTACTTGTTTATATGTGGAATTTTAGGGTTAAAGAGATATTTAAGTTGCTAAACCTATTTCTCTTTCAAAAAAATATTTTAAATATCAAAAAATTACTATATTTCTTAAAATATTGCCCAAATTTTCATGATTTTCACGACAAAAAAAGAGTGTGGTCACACTACAACTTTTTAAAAACTCAAGTTTTAATTTTTTGATGTGTAGAATTTGAGTGTGCTAAGGATTTTCAAGGGTGTTGGATCCATTTTTGCATTCATAAATGTATTTGAAACAACTAAAAATTCTTGAAATTATATTGGGAGATTTTAGTGAATTCTTGTGAAAAAGGAATTTTTTTGTTTGTATAAGTTAGATTAAGCCTAAATACTATATATTTAATCTATATCACATTAGATACTTATATTGAATATTATTTTATTAATAAAAGTATTGAAATTGAAATTATTTTAAAGTTATTTTTAGATGATTTTTCTTTATTGAAAGATAGATGAAAGATTATGTTTTTCATACTTTGTATGTTTTGAAAAGAATGTAAATGAAATTCCTTAAATAATAAAATTTTATAAAAAAGGAAATAAGAAATGTTATTGAATTTAGATATTTGTGAAAAATAAAATCATTCATAAATTTAATTATAAATCTTAAAAATTATAACATTGAAAAAAAGGATGTACAAAATAATTTAATTTAAAGAAATGAATATAATAAAGCATAATGTTAATAAAAAAATTGGGTTGTATAATTATTTAATATTCTATTAAAATATATATGAAGGAAATAATTGTTAAACAAACTCATTTATAAAAATATATTGGTAGAATTGTGCATGAAAATGGAGAAACAGAGCATAGTAGTCATGGAGCTAGGGTTTTTGTGTAGGTTCCATTAGGCTTTGAAGGAGATGGTCAACATGAAAAATTCTACGGGCTAATATTACCAAGTGGGTAACTTTCCATGATTTTTCAAAAAAGATATTGTTCAATTTCCACTTTTTATAAGAATGATTTACCCAAATTATACAATATAAAATTATTGTACCTTAAAAATCACCAACATTATATAGGGAGTATTTAGAAAATAATTATAAATTTGAATCATTTTATAAATAAATCAATAAACATTTTATAATTTTCCTATTAGGAACTAGTGAGATTCACCAATGTTTTTGAACTTCAAGATAATTTTTCATCCTTAAAATTTTCCGTAAGATGGTATTTAAGGGGGAGGGAGAGGGGCCCCCTCCTATCATAATGTGGTAATAGATAAAGGGAAGTATTGTAGGGAATCACAGAGACCAACAAGAAGAAAAAATGTCAAAAGGGACCACTAGGCCATGTAAGCCTAAAATAGTGGTAATCCCAATGACATTAATAATCGATCGCGAGATATATGCCTTTAGAGATCTCATGTGATGATATGCAATTACATTCAATTCCATGGGCCTCTAGATCACATAAAAAATTAGTGAATCGATCAAACACTACTCGAAACCAAGAGGGGAGATTAAGTTGCATTTGTGGTCAAAATGGTTTCTTTATTATGTTTGCAAATATGGAGGATAGAGATCGAATATTTGATGGTGGCTCCAACTTCTTTGCATTGGATGGACTGTACATGCCACCAAGGGTGGAAAACTTCACTCTAGATAAGGAGACCTTGAGTAAGGTCCTCGTTTGGGCTAGGTTCTTGTTGTAGCGGCTGCAACCACCCTCTAAAATTTTGGCTCACATGCATATTTTGGAGACTACCTTGTATCGTGTGATCGATCATTCCTTGGTCACATGTTTCTAAGTCAATGATGTCCCTAATTAGGGTTCCCCACTCTCCTCCAAACCCATAAGATTAGGGGGCATTCATGTGAGCATAACTAAAGAAACTTGGCTACTATCTTTGTCTCCATGCCCTTTTTTACCCCTCCTCTTTTGTGTTGGTGACTTTCCTTGCTTGAAAGGGAGATGTGGCAGCTTTTGTTTAGTAGTGTAGTCATAAAGCCGTTAAGAATATCAATTATGAACATGACGTAATGAGGTTGAATAACTTGTTGGATGGGATGGTGTGGCTTAGCCTCACTTTGTGGTCGAGAACATAGGATGGGATGGGTTCACGTTAGATTGAATGGGGTTATCGATGACATTAATGGGTGAATTATTAAAATTTATTTTAGACACTATGGTCTCGACATATGACTTATGTTTTGAAATTAGTTGATTTGTTACTTCTTACTTATGCAGTGAGGATGGATGGTTCTTCAGAGCTAAAGCCTAGTTGAGCTATGGAACAGTAATATATAGGGTCAGAAGAGCTAGGGAAAGGAAAAATCGTAAGAGCTAGGCCAAGTTCGATTGTGCACTGTGAAACTCTAGTAGCGAGTCAGCCTCCTCACAACCTCGACTATGCCTTACGCAGTTTTCACAGTTAGTCTCAAAGCCTCTTGTGAAAATTGCACAATATTCATAGACAATCACACAGGTATGTTGCATGTCATTCCTCTAGTTTGTTTTTGTTTTCTACTGACATATTTCTTGTCATGAGTGTTGCTATGTCTCTAGGTATCATAAGTGTTAGACTGCCCCTTAGTAGCATAAGTACATTGGCTTCAACGAGAGCAGAGTCAATGACATTGTTTAGAGCACAATTGGGGATGCAGTTGATCAAGTGGTTATGAACTTGCCTATCTATGAAGACATCAAGTTTTTCATGGAAAAGGATATCAATATGAAATGGCAGCGGCATCGTTGTGAGAAATACCATCAGCAACAGCACAAGGTAGCACACCTGCATGCGACACATGCAAGAGGAAGGTTGTTGACAACGTAGAGGCAGAGCAAAGTTGCAAGTTCCAATAGATCCACTTCTGATGAATGAAACTTTGGAGACTAAGGGTATGAGGAAATGGCACGACAAGAGGGTTGCGCGAAGGTAGAACATGAGCTGCATAGATGAGAGAAGAAGTTGTAGGAGGAACATGTACAACAGGAGGTGAAACATGCATAGACTGATGAAACTGTGCCCATACAGGCTATAGTTCCATTCAGCACTCGCCATGGAGCAGACAGAGTGAGCAATTCTATCGATCACATACAAGGGTATGGAGGAGAATGGATGTCATTATGCACACACATGAGATCCCACCCATTTGGCACACTCACCGACGCGAAGACAAGAAGCAAGTCCAACTAGAGCTGGACATGTATTTTGACAAGTTGATACGCATGGTCACCATCAAACACTCAGAGATCAGCACAAACACTATGCATCATTATGTTGTTGGTCCAACTGCACTCAAGCAAGTGATGCACATATTATGAGATGAGTGGGACAGAAGAACCATAGTAGTGTACCCAGATGCAACAGAGGCAAGGGTTCACTATGAGCATGATGTCACCATTAAGCTCATGAACACCATCACGAAAAACCAAGCTTGGCATCAGTTTTCCATCATCGATCATCGCAAGGATGTCGAAGAGTTGATCTCACATCGGTACATGTGGATATTAGATGTAAAATATTCTAAACTTGAAGTCCAAGTGTCGATAGTTGAATGTAATGGTCATAGAATAGTTGAAGAGTCATGAGGGTAGGTGAACAATCACAAAGCAGAATGTCAAGGGTCACCCCACCCTTTGCTATATATAGTACCTCATAACTCATTGTAAGGGATTTTGGTCAGCCAAGCTTCTCATAGGCACATATTAGAGAAATCTTGGAGAGTATTGTAATGAGCCTTGGCTTTTCGATAGTGCAGAGCTAGTACATCTCTTTGGAGGAGTAGGCGATAGTGAATGTATCATTCCATTATGGGGACTAGTGGCTGGTGAGGGTTGTACTGTATGATTGGAACTTTCACTTCCTAATATAACACAACCAACATGTTTCATGCATATGTTGTTATTGTATCTCAACGATCTTGGTTACTCTATGATATATGTATTGTTTTCTTATGCATGGATATATGGAATCTTTTTCTATAAGTATCTATGAATCTTACTCAGATGTGTTATTGGTTTAACCATCACTTTGGATTTTCATGTAAAATTATTTCCTTCTTGGGATGCATCTTTCCTCATGTGTTCCCTTCCAAGTTGCATGCTTTCATAGGTTTTCAAGGGGTGCACTCATCCCACTTTCTATGTGTTAGAACCATTCATGCACCTCCATTGGCTTGTTGCACATGTGACACCCTTGCTACCAACAAGGACATATTGCTTTCCTCTATGCGCAATCGCAGTGAGGGTGATACCATACGACCCAGTGCTGGGACTCCTGCACCAAACAATGTGAGGTCTAGTTGGGAATTCTTACCAGGGAGGTCATCTGAAATGTTGGTGGGTCAATCATCGACATCATTTTGTCACTAGAAGGAGGGAGATATGACAAGCTAAGTCCTAATCATTTGTTTCGAGTTTTCGCACATCTATCATGGATTTTTTTATAGTTCTCTCTCAGAAATGTCTATCCAACGGACATATATTTCACATCAAGAGGGAGTTTTGGGATCACTTGTCACAAATCATGTATGATGGTAAAGGAAAAGTGGCCTTGTTTGAGCACTTAGATGCCTTCCATGTGCGCGTAGAAGGCATGGAAGATTTTAATGAAAGAGAGGTTTATTCGCTACTCGCACACACACTTCGCAACCACCCATCATAATGTTGTCACACACTACCTCATAACTCTATGCACTCATTCAAGCAGTTAAGCGATCTAATCAAATAGTTTTTCTGCCATTTTGATAATGAAGTACTTGATAAAAAAAATGTTAAAACAATGGAAGTACCCACACAAATTACCTATGAAGTTCTCAAAGCACTTCTGTCTATTCATGTTTGAAGCCCCACAAAGTTAGGTACAATTTAAGTATCTCATGGACATATTTGAATTTTACCTTATCAAATATATTAATCCCAAGAAGAAGTTCAAGATCAAACCCCACTCAACATACTCCATTGATAATTTTGCGCAATCACAAATGGACTCGGTCGTCGTCACAAGTGACTGTGTGTCGTCCCCTCATCAAATAGCTGCACCACTACAGAGCAATGTGGGAGAATATGCACACACATCCGTTGAACCGTCACATCGACCTAACGTCACTTCTTTCAGTAGTCACACAGATTGGGTTACAAATCCCATGATTTATCACATCTATTTCGTACCCCAACCTCCATCTTCGTATTCTCATTATCCTTCGAATTGCACTGTCTTATGTTCTTCCATTCTGGACTCTACAGTTGTTGTGAATGAGGACCAACCTATCGACGGAGTTGGTGTTGCAAAACCAACCTGCATTACCATTCATGAAGAGTATGACTCGGAGATTAGGCATCAACCCTCGGCAAAGGATGAATTACTTCTATCTGAGCCTCCTCCATTCTTCCCTAACATCCCTTGTGATTCTCACATCCCTCATGATTCTGCCATCCCTAATTTGACATGTGTATCTACGTCTGTGGATGCACCAATTTTTGATCATTTGCATAACACACCAGATGTGAGTCCATCATCTGACAATGGAGAGGAAAAATCGTGCATTGAAGATCCAACACAGAGTGTCAACATTCATTCTTCTCATCCACCCCTCTGTGTGATTCACCAAATCATGAGCATGCCAACAAACATCTTCAATCTTCTGATATTCGTTATCGTGATCTCTCTACTTCTTCATTTGATCATGATGTGGACTCAATCATTGTTAATATATCTAAGGCAATGGTCTATGATAATCTATCTGTTGATGAAGTCGAAAACCCATAGATTGTCAAGGCCCTTTAGCCCGAGCTGATGGTTATGCCAGGCCCTTGCTGTCCTAAGGTTGGTTTCACTTCCAATTAGGAAATTGTTCGAACACCCAAGGCTCCTCATCACTCATCTCTATGCACTAAGGATCAATATAACACTCATATTTCACTTCCTGCAGTCGAACTACATGACCCCTTCACTCATGCATTGGACAAATCTTACATAACAAGTAGGCATGCATGACAGAAGTTGTCTTTGCTTCTTTCATTTGCTTGCATGGCACAGTCAAGAGTGTGCATATGCTTAACATCTACATGCATTGTCACACCAAACCATGGTAAGTCCACAGACCACATGTCATGCACTTGCACTCACTTATGTATTGCTGATGCATTGAAACCCAAAGTGTGTTTGGATTCACTGTTATATCTTTCATGTTGGTTGGTTCGCACAGGTGTGCTATTCACGAACCATGCCTTCACCAACATGGGTCGACCAATGCGTTGATGGCTTCTTTGGAAGTATCACTTTACATAATCATACCCATACACTATAACCTTAGGGGCAGGAGTAGTGCTTGCTTTTGGTTTGATTGCTTGCATGCATGTTTGCTTCTTACTATTCATGTTTGTTTGTTTGCCTCCTTGTTTTCTTACTCGATTTTCTTATGAATTTACTCATGATTTTTCTTTGTTTTGTTGTTTGTTTGCTTGTTTATTTCTGTAGGTTAGTTTCGGATGAGACCATGTGCAACTTTTGGAACAGGATCTATAAAGTACAA
This sequence comes from Pinus taeda, assembly GCA_000404065.3. NCBI lineage: Eukaryota > Viridiplantae > Streptophyta > Pinopsida > Pinales > Pinaceae > Pinus > Pinus taeda. Next base: position 30,631 of record APFE031013639.1, on the reverse strand, counting down.
GAGGACATGTGTAGTTATTAATACTTGGTTTATTGTCATCCTTGCTCTCTATGAAGAACTTGTTGTCTTTAGTCTATGATACATCAATGGAAAATACATATTGTTTGAAGTGAACCTTTGTTAAAGCACAAAGCTTGCATGCTAACTAGTGTCACCTACTCTAGTAGGTTGTTTTCGGGTTAATCCTTGTCAGCTCAATCAAGTAGAGCAAGATGAGGGGGAAAACCTTAACAAGCACGTTAGAGGTATATACAAACTACTTCTTTGAAGGAAAAACGTCTTCGAGTCTCAATAAGTTGGGATTTCTCTTCTGCCTCTGAAATGAATAAGTGCTATGCACAGTTATGAAAATGAAAATCAGAAAAAAAATTTCAAAAAATTAAAAATGAATAAGGTGAAAGAAGAGAATGGATTCCTACAGAGAGAGGTGATGCAAGTAACACCATTGGGGTACTAACCATGCTTGATCTTACTAAAGCAATGCTTGCGTTCATGCGTGACTCCTTCGAGGTAGTATCGAGGCCTGTTGGTAGTGGAGCAACACCAGAGATGAAACTAAAACTCTCACAATCATATGACTTGTGCATTGATATACCCCTCATACCCAATTGAAACAACTGTGTGGACATGGCTTGGAATGTGTGTCCAGAGACCAAGGTCTTGGTAGATGCTACAACTCACAATCAAGAAAGTGTGGAAACCAAGACGAACAGAGAAATGAAAAATACTTCATGAGGTGTTACAATTTCTTTTCAATAACAATGGAGTTGTCTATAATGCTATTTTTGGAGATTCCGATGACGGAATCCCGTGGAAGAAATGAGGTTAAATCTCGATTTTTAGCAGTTAAAATGGTTTTTTAACTGCATATTTGGATTGAGAGCCCTGGAAAACCCCTCGGAGCCATTGATTGTGCATAAACTAGCTATTAAACTTGGGATTCCAATGAATTGCTGCCGGATTTAGACCGGAAAAATCCGCCCGAAAGGCTTTCAAAAAGTCGCGTTATAGACTACTGCAATAACAATGTCCACTCAGAGAGCCAGAGTTCTACTAGTTTGTCAATCAACGAACTCACAAATCATAGTTGGAGTTCTGTGGTTGGAGAAGTGCGAAGGTTTTTCATGTGGATGTGCCCGCACGATGGGAAGAATGGGTGAAGGCAACCGAGCGGAGCAAACGGATAAGTCAAGTGACCCACAGAGGGCGTCGGGTGGACAGGTGCGTATGACGACCGGATGAAGGCCAGTGCAATGAATAAAGCATGACATCATAATAAAAGTCATGAATTGCCACCCTGCTTTATTGCCGGGAGGACGTTTATACAAGGTAAGCAAGGCCATTATTCTAGACGCCCAGGTTTGTGACTGAAACGAGATTCAGCAGGTGTCAACATTGTCGGAGGCGTTGGAGATAGCGTGGAGGGAGAGTTCCAACTCTCGACCCACAGGGAGAATGAGGAGATTACAGAATGAGGAGATTACTAGTGAGCTAGGTTACATTTGTGTGACTATTAAAAATGAAGATTAAAAACCAAAAAACCTAACTAAAAACTCATAAATTTAATATCAGTGGGCAGAAACCTGAGTAAACGCACAAATCTAAATTTAATATCAGTGGCCAGAAACCTGGAGTAAACACACAAATCTAATTGTCCACAGATCTAATTGTGCAGCTAACTATTCAATCTACACATTCCATTCTAATTAACTTAATCTCATTTTGCTTATTATTTTTGGAGTAAAAAATAAACCAACTAATCTGCATCTCAACAAACAAGAAAATTAAAATTAAAAAGCAAAAGCCTAACAAAAACACATAAATTTAGTATGCCTGGCCAAAAACCGGCATAAAATGGATCCAATTGTGCACAGATCTAATTGTGCAACTAGAGATTCAATTGACACATTCCATTCCAATGAACTTAATCTCTGAAGAACACATTGATTCATCGGACATAATATTTTTTTTAGCGATTCAATCTACACTACATTCCATTCCAATGAACTTAGTCTCTGAAAAACACATTGATTCATCGGACAGTATATTTTTTTTTAAAAACCAGACACGTTAGAAAAACAAAACCCTAACAATTGAAAGACATAAAATATGAACAGCTCTTCATTTTATCTCCGAAGAACACGTTGATTCATCGGACAGTATATTTTTTCTAAAGAACCAAAGACATTAGAAAAACAAAACTCTAACCACTGAAAGACATTATAAAATATGAACAACACTTCATTTTCAAACCGAAAAAAAACTCGTCAATGCAACTGACCTGCTCATAAGAGGCAGCCGAAGAGTCCAGCAAGGTGGCAGGATTGATACCAGGTGGTATTACCAACAAATTTGAATGTGGGGTTGGCATACGCGGCCCCTCCGTGTTTTCATACGGGGCGGCGTTACGTTGGGAAATAGACGACCCACTTCTCGCATCTATGCTCTCAGCAAACCTGCCTCCGAAACCACCATTTGCGTCTATGCTCTCAACAAACCTGCCTCCGAAACCACCATTTGCATCTACGCTCCGAATCCACCATTTGTCATACTCGTTGGTTCCAGAGAGATGTTGCGAGGGCAAGTGATACACCGGTTCAACCTGTCCAAATAGGCGGAGGATGTACACTGTTATTATTATGGTAGTTATTCGTTATACCCATTGAAAAGATGGAGTTTGAAGCGGGATTATAATCAGAAGGGTTCCGGAAGTGTTCCTCCTGATGACTGGAACAAACTGGAATAATGACAGGTGAGATGCTTTCCCATGTCTGAGAATTAGGGTCGTTGTTCCTTGTACCCACTGAAAAGTTTGATATGGAAGCAGAACTATAATGAGAAGGGTTCCGAACATCAGCCCCATGGTAACTGAAACAATGTCGAATAATACCAGGTGAGCTCCATTGTGGTGTCCCTGCAGTATTATATTCATACTTAGGCATTGGTCGTTTTTACAGGAGGAATTGGGTTTTCGACCCAGGCAATGGAGATATGAGAGACGGCGAAGCAGAAAGCAAAATGGAGATAACAGAAATGGCAAAGCAAAAACAAAAATAGCTCTACCCGCAACGATAAATAACTCACTATTGCTACGGAGGCTGCTTTATTTCCATTCTCTGTTATTTAAATAAAAATGAATGATTATTTAACATTTATTTTAATTCTTCGTTTTGAGATGGTAATTAATGATTTTCTTGATGGTTGGAGAGTTACTTGGATGAATTAGTGGAGGCGATATAAGGAGTTCCTACAAAATCTAGAAGGTTGGGTCGTGCTTGTAACTATATTTGCATCGGGGTTATAATAAAATATTTAACACATCATGGAATATACTGGTAATAATAAAAAAAAATGTATTCGCATTATGGAAGATAAATGGCTTTACAATGTGTTTATAATAATAAATTTAGGGATGTAACTTTTCAAATTTCTATAAATTGTTTTAAATACAATACGTGCAGAAATTTTTAAATAAATTTAAAATTTAGTATTTTGTTTAAGGGTTAATTTTGACAATGGTATGTTTTTAAAATAATTTTATCCTTAGATGTAATAGTTTGCATGTGGGTTTGATTTTATTCGGGTGATATTGTAAATGAGTTGTTTGATTATTGTCTATGATGTATTAATTGGAGGTTGGCTGAAAATTTAAATTAAAAATGATTAAAAATGAAAAAATTTGAGATGTATTTGTATACATCTTAAATTATGTAATATTATGTGTTGAGAAAAAGTGTATTTTTTTGTATATTTACTACTGGATCTTTAGTTGGAAAAATTGGTAAATAATAAATAAGTTAAAAATAACAGATAGTAGAGCATGTATTAAACATTTAGACAGAGAGAGTTTTTGAAAGTTGTTTGAAATCAATGATTTATATTTGAAAGAGATACATTATTTAATTAATTAGAAAATTGAATATTAATTCATGAAGGTGATTAGTTAAAGATAAGTGTTATCTAATTGCGTGAGTATTATTAAAGTATAGACTGTTATTTTTAAATACAGATGAAATAGTTGTTTTCCCGTATGATGTATTTAAGCAATGTTAACCAATACGCAAATTAAATGAGTTTAACTTGTTTATATGTGGAATTTTAGGGTTAAAGAGATATTTAAGTTGCTAAACCTATTTCTCTTTCAAAAAAATATTTTAAATATCAAAAAATTACTATATTTCTTAAAATATTGCCCAAATTTTCATGATTTTCACGACAAAAAAAGAGTGTGGTCACACTACAACTTTTTAAAAACTCAAGTTTTAATTTTTTGATGTGTAGAATTTGAGTGTGCTAAGGATTTTCAAGGGTGTTGGATCCATTTTTGCATTCATAAATGTATTTGAAACAACTAAAAATTCTTGAAATTATATTGGGAGATTTTAGTGAATTCTTGTGAAAAAGGAATTTTTTTGTTTGTATAAGTTAGATTAAGCCTAAATACTATATATTTAATCTATATCACATTAGATACTTATATTGAATATTATTTTATTAATAAAAGTATTGAAATTGAAATTATTTTAAAGTTATTTTTAGATGATTTTTCTTTATTGAAAGATAGATGAAAGATTATGTTTTTCATACTTTGTATGTTTTGAAAAGAATGTAAATGAAATTCCTTAAATAATAAAATTTTATAAAAAAGGAAATAAGAAATGTTATTGAATTTAGATATTTGTGAAAAATAAAATCATTCATAAATTTAATTATAAATCTTAAAAATTATAACATTGAAAAAAAGGATGTACAAAATAATTTGAAGAAATAAATATAATAAAGCATAATCTTAATAAAAAAATTGGGTTGTATAATTACTTGATATTCTATTAAAATATATATGAAGGAAATAATTGTTAAACAAATTCATCTATAAAAATATATTGGTAGAATTGTGCATGAAAATGGAGAACAACAGCATAGTAGTCATGGAGCTAGGGTTTTTGTGTAGGTTCCATTAGGCTTTGAAGGAGACAGTGAACATGAAAAATTCTAGGGGCTAATATGTAACACCCCTTGTGAAAAGTAAATGCTATTAACTAGTGAAGTAATTATGAAACAAAGACTTTATTTAAAAATGTGTAATTCTGTTGTTAATGTTTTATTAATAAAAAGACAGTTGTGTTGGTACCATGTGGAATTGAGTTATGATTAATCATAGTTAGTAACTGGGAAATCAGTTACCCTAACTACCTGGAGCTAATTGAAACCCCAAGGAAAAGGGGAAAGATGCCAAGTCTGGTTAGGATCAGAGGGCACAGAAAAAATGATAATGAAAGCTATGCTGGTTAGGATCAGATAGCAGAAGTGGAAAAGGAATTTTCCTGTGCATGCTACGTCTGGTTAGGATCAGATAGCGTTGACTGGCGAAGTCCAGTGATACTGCGGTCGAGTAGGACCTGCAAGTGCTTGGGGGTGGAAGCTTAGAGAAGACTTCCTACGGAAGGGAGGATTGACAAGCATTATAAAGAAGTTTGGCACAGAAGCAGGTATGGCTTCTTGCTTATGTAAACTGTTAAAAGTTGAATTGTTTATTGTTGTTCTGGACAGAGAAAAGTGAAAATAAGCTAAATGTTAACTGCATCTATTATGGGATAGTGTCGAGGAAATAAATAGGATACTCTATGTACATTATGGACAACAAATCTAGCCTTAGAGAAATAGGCACGAATAACTGTGTAAATTAAATAACAGAGTCTGCGGTTACAACACTCTAATGAAACCCTTGTAAGTATTCTTTAAGTGTTGTATTTACAGTATGTTTACCTACTCGGACAGAACCCTGTATATACGAAACAGGAATGAGGAAACACGAACGAGTTTACTCAAAAGCTGGAGTAGTGATACATGCAGATATATATATATATTTACTATATAGCAAAAACAACGAAGCATATAGTCATTTGTAACTTGAATAGGGTAAAACCCTGGAATACATGTATGCACCGAAAACATAACCTTATAAACAATAGTCGGGCCGAAAGGCACAGACATTCTGTGCGTAATACAAAACGAAAGAGGTAATGGAGCTATCAGTATAAACAAAGTTAATCACAGAAATTACATTATCTCTTTGCTTAACCGTCGAAGACAGGAATAACTTTCTGAGACAGTACAGTAAACATTCTCATCGAAATAACTGATAGAGAAACGCATATATGAATGATAACATATAAATAAATTACCATTGCTTATTTCTGTTATTAAATGCAATGATGAGAGAAAAGAATGAGTGCCGAGGCCGGCCATGGTAATCACACATAATATGTAACCCTTCGGCCGGTTAACAACAGGCATCCGCTACGATGAAACCCCTCATGCCAAGCCATGGCTTACACTTGGCTGGCTGAGGCATCGAGCTGGACAAATACAAACCCCATGGCATTTTATTAAGCAAGAAAAACCAAACTAGAATAGTGAACCTGAGCACAAATACACAGATGCATTCAACTTGGAAAAATCGCCATCAAACTCTATATATGGAAGAGCGAATGCCCTCAGTAATGTAAAGACAAAGTATAAATCAAAACCTGAATTCATTAATTATCTGCGTATCTATACAATGGAAACCACCGAGTCAAACCCTTACGGGTCAAGAAATTACAACTCAAAATGAAGTCATGACTACGTTCTGAAGAACCAGCAATCCCATACAAAAAGAGGGTAACAGTCTACAGAATATTGAAATGAAAGCTAAGGCTAGAAGGCCTCTTGGCAGAGAAGTTCCTAACTGGGTGATAGGAACTGAGAAAACCCTCCATCCCTGTCATGGGAATAACCTCTCAGTACAGGCCCGAGACGAAAACTTAAAACGAGAACTAAGTCTCCGAGACTTACCAGAGATTGTCGATTAGAAACAAGGGACAATCCCGCTTCCTTGAGAATTATCTCTGCCTGTCCGGAGGAAGTGACAACACCCACCTGTGTAAATTAAACAACCAAATCTTAATACCTGTGCAGAGGAAACGTGAGACAACATTAAAACTGTACTAGAACCTCAGCCATGGAGAAATCTCAGAGACTGTATCTTGAGCTCAGAAGGAATTTAATGTTACCTGAATAAATAAACAGAGGTTATGCTTTGAAGAACGATTACCTTCATAACGGTGGAAGGCCGAAGACCTGTGTAACCATAGAAGAATGCTAAGGAGCAGTGTTCTGCCAATACACTGAAGAATGCGAAAATGAAATAAAACAAGCGCCGAAGGCGGAATTCATCTATATATAACAGAGACCATAGTTACCGTTTTGTGGCATCGTGAGAGCCCTTGATCTGTAGAAGGACGATCTCCACCGTCGGATAGCTGGTGAACCTCCAAGTAGCTTTGGCGCGAAGCTGCCTAGCCAAGCGGCCAGGCTGTAAAGCTCCGTGTGTCACATGGGCTAGTGACATCCAGCCGTTGAGCTCACCAAATGGATGGAGATGCATCAACCGCGGCAGAACCGGACAGTGGACAGTAGGCTCGAGGTATCTCGGGAGAGGTGGCTTTAAAAGGTAAATAAATTGCACAGTATGCGGACCTTTGTACACAGAGCATGACGTGTAATGATCTTTGTAAACCTCGTAACCTTTATATAAATATGGACTGTGTATTGTGCGCACCTTATAGACATAGATATAGTTAATGTCATCACCTTTGTATATTATGCACCCATTCGGTGGTTCTTATGGGTAAATCAACCTGGTATTATAATGTATATATGTGTAGGATTATTGATGATGTATTTAAAGGTAAGAATGGAGTGGTTAATAGATATTAAATATTTTTTTTTTTGTAATGTTTGGAATGTGACAAATTGGTATCAGAGCCCAAGGTTTACAACTCTGTGACCTTTGGGAAATTTTTTTTTAAGAGTACAACAACAATAATATAAACATTTTTATGGTAACAGTTTAGCAATGCACCAAGATAAACTAAATCTGTTTAATGAGTTGTTCTGAAGCAGGTAGAAGCAAAATGAGAAGAGCAAATAGTGCTCCTTATGGGAATCTGGAACCTCCGGATAACGTGGAACAACCTCAAGGGAATTCTGAGTTTTGGGTACAACTGGGAGCCGCAGGACGCACCACTGATTCAACACTATTGAGGACATTGCAGGAACTAAAAGATGAAATGGCTCAGCTGCGTGCGGATAACGCCAGATTGAATGTGGAACAGGAGAGGATCCTGAAAAGCTTATCTGATAAGCAACACCAGCAACAGTCACATCCGAGGCCGGAACAAGCACCAATAGTAGATGAACAAAGCTATCATACTGAACAGGAGGAAGCAGAAGATAGAGGAGAGACGTGAGGAGAGAAGTCTGTTAACGCCTCTGAATACCAGACTCCAAAAAGACCCTGGATGGAATTACACGGGGAATTCAGGAAGATTAAACCGCCTCATTTTGAGGGAGAGTCTGAAGAAGTTGCAGAAGCCTGGCTGATTAACATGAATAAGTATTTTTAGGTGTACGAATACGATCATCATCTTAAGGCAAGGCTGGCTATATTCCAGTTGCAAGCCAAAGCCACGCTTTGGTGGGAAGAAGTCAAAATGGTGCGGGGAATAATTGAACAGGATGTGACATGGGAAAAGTTTCAAGGGTATTTTAAAGAAAAGTACCTGACAGAGCGGTTTTATGATGAAAAGGCGCGCGAATTTCACGATATACGGCTGGGACAACAAACCATTGATGAGTTTGTAACCAAGTTTACATCCCTGCTTCGTTATGTGCCCTATAGTCGTGAAGAGAAGGCTAAAGTGCAAAGATTTGTTAGTAGCCTACCTTTAACAATGCGAGAAAGGATAGAGTTCGATAATCCAAAAACCATGGACGAAGCTATCCGAAAGGCAAGACTGTGTTATCAGCAGAATAAATCAAAAGGAGAAAACCCTGGAAAGCGTTGGACAGATAAACGAGGCAGCAAAATACCTACGGGTAGTAAAGGAGCACGCAGCAATTTTCAGAAAGAATTTTCGAAAGGCACCAGCACTAAAAATCCAACCAGAACTCAGAGCAGATTCAAACCTCCTACAGATTCCAAATACAGTGAACAGCAAGTTAGATTGGACCCTGAAGGTGCTGCTCGACCACCTGTTCAGTGTTGGGGCTGTGGAGGACCCCATTATATCAGAAACTGCCCTCATCGAAAGGACAGTGATCAGTTATCTCAAATTTACGAAGCTTCAAAAGTAGGAGATGTGGCCCGATCCATGCCCAAAATAAATGCAGCACTAGAAGATCGGCAAGCTGATTACCAGCCAACTATGATTGAGTTTGAAGGTAAGATCTTTGACCGAGCTGTTTCTGTTTTAGTAGACCCAGGAGCTACTTTAAGCTATATAAGTCCTAAAGTGGTAGAAAGCTGTGGTTTGCAAACCACTAAATTTAAAAGCCCGTGGCTAGTACAGCTGGCCACCGGGACCAAAAGAAGAGTACTAACCAAAGTCAGCAATTGTCCATTGAAGTTAGCTGGCCAAATCATAGCAACTGAGTTAAATGTACTCCCTCTTGGTTCCTATGACGTGCTGATAGGAATGGACTGGTTGGAAAGACGGTGGTCTATAATTAATTGCAAAACAAAAACAGTTTCTTATAGAGATGAGCTGGGTATGGGAAAGGAAATCCAAGGCATCCAGAAACCAGTGCAGATTCGTCCCATCACAGCCTCCCAGCTGGTTAAATGTATCCGGAATAAGTGCCAGATTTATGCAGTGCAAGTGGGGTTTGCAGGTTCTGTAGATAAGGCTGCAACTGTTAAAGATATACCTGTAGTGCAAGAATTTACAGATGTATTTCCTGAAGAGATTCCAGGGCTGCCACCGAGAAGGGATTTGGATTTAACCATTGAGCTGATACCCGGAGCAGCCCTAGTATCCCGGGCACCCTATCGGATGAGTGTGCCAGAGTTAACTGAGTTAAAGATGCAGCTGGAAGAGCTGCTAGAAAAGAAGTACATCTGTCCCAGTGTCTCTCCTTGGGGAGCACCTGTGTTGTTTGTGAGGAAGAAAGATGGGACTCTGCGAATGTGCATAGACTATAGACAGCTGAATAAACTAATAGTCAAAAACAAATATCCCTTACCCCGCATTGATGAGCTGTTTGATCAAGTGAAGGGGGTGACCATCTTCTCAAAAGTCGATTTGAGGTCAGGGTACTACCAAATTAGAATAAAAGACGAGGACATAGCCAAGACCGCTTTTCGTACTCGTTATGGACATTACGAGTTTGTGGTACTGCCTTTTGGGTTAACTAATGCGCCTGCAACATTTATGTGTTTAATGAATAGTGTATTCCATCAATACCTAGAAAAAATTGTATTGATCTTTATTGATGATATACTTATCTATTCTCGGAATAGGAAAGAGCATGAGGAACATTTGAGAATAGTGTTACAGACTTTACGGGAGCACCAGCTGTATGGAAAATTCAACAAATGTGATTTCTACAAAGAGCACATCCAGTATTTGGGTCACATTATTACAAAAGAAGGTATAACTGTAGACCCCGAAAAGATTAAAACTATAATGGATTGGCCCACACCCAAGGATGTAGCAGACATTCGATCTTTTATGGGATTGGCTGGGTACTACCGGCAGTTCGTAGAGGGTTTTTCTAGAGTTTCCTATCCTATTACCTCCTTGCAAAAGAAGGGAAAAGCATTTAGAAGGACAACAGACTATTAACGGAGCTTTGAACATCTCAAACATTTACTTACTATAGCACCTGTGTTATGTGTGGCAGATCCCGAAAAGGAATATGTAGTTTGTACAGATGCCAGCAAGGAGGGCGTGGGTGGAGTACTAATGCAGGAAGGCAAGGTGATTGCTTATGAATCCAGAAAGTTAAAGGAACATGAGCAGAAATATTCCGCCTATGATCTGGAATTAACAGCTATGATCCATGCTTTGAAGATGTGGCGTCATTACTTAATAGGAAGGAAATTTTTGTTGATGACGGATCACCACAGTCTCACTAGTTACTTTAGTCAACCTACTTTAAACGCAAGACACGCAAGATGGGTGGACTTTCTAGGAAATTTCGATTTCGAAATTAAGCACCTAAAGGGAAAAGAGAACAGAGTTGCTGATGCACTAAGTCGAAAAGTGCATTGCATTTATGAGATTGGCATCAGCCAAGGATGGTCCACTCTTGAGCAAGAAATTGAGGAGGTTGCGACACAAGATCAAATTTATTTGCAAAAGAGACATTTGGTGCAAAATTCAGATGCCTGTTCCATACAACAAGGTTACACCTTGAATGCAGCCAGTATGTTGTGTTTTCTGAAGAAGATTTACATACCCAATCAGAGCAGTATTAAGGAAAAGATTCTGGATGAAAATCATAGAAGTCCCTATGCAAGGCATCCTGGTTACCAGAAATTAATCACCTCACTAAGGAAGGAGTATTACTGGCCAGGCATGAAGAAAGATGTGGTAGAATATCTGGCGCGCTGCTTGGAATGTCAGCAAGTGAAAGCTAAACATCAGCATCCTGCAGGACTGTTACAGCCGATACCTATACCAGAATGGAAATGGGAGACCATAACCATGGACTTTATCACCGGATTGCCGAAACCCAAAAGCAGTAATGATTCAATAATGGTAGTGGTGGATAAACTCAGCAAGTCAGCCCACTTTATACCGGTTCAATCCACTTATCATGCAGCTCAAATCGCAAACATTTTTATGAAAAATATATTTAAACTTCATGGGCTGCCGAAAGTAATAATATCTGACCGCGATGTCAAGTTTACCTCAGCTTTTTGGAGGACCTTATTTGAAGGTCTAGGAACTCAATTGAGTTTCAGCACCGCATACCATCCGCAAAATGACGGACAAACGGAGCGGGTGAATCAAGTGCTGGAGGATATGTTGAGGTCTTATGTGATGCAGCAACCTACGTGGTGGGAGGAGTATTTACATCTAGTGGAATTCACCTATAATAACGGCTACAACTCATTCTTGAAGATGAGCCCATTCGAAGTACTGTATGGCCGGAAGTGCCGCACACCCTCCAGTTGGGGTGGACCGGAAGACAAATTCTTGTTAGGACCTCAAATGTTGGAAGAGACAGAGGTCATGGTAAAAAGGGTTCGAGCTAATCTAAAGATGGCATAAGATAGGCAGAAAAAATTTGCGGACCGAAAGAGAACATTTAAAGAGTATCAAGTTGGTGAACATGTATACATCAGAATTCGAGCTAGAAAGAGTACCCTTCAATGGAATGCCTGTGCCAAACTGCCACCATGCTTTTGTGGACCATTCCAAATTCTGGCACGAGTAGGACCGGTAGCTTATCAGCTCGCCCTACCCAGCCATATTCGGGTTCACAATGTTTTCCATGTATCAGTTTTAAAGAAATATGTGTATGACCCTAGACATATTATAAGTTGGCAGGACATTCAGGTAAGGAAAGACTGTCATCAAATGTAAACTGAAATGAAATACTAGTAAAACAACTGATTTAATTGTTATGTGTTTGAGGTGGAACCGAAAGGAGAGTTTCTGGTCGAACGAGTGAACATATTAGATTAGAGAAGAGTAGAGCTGCGGAGAAAGGTCATCAGCCAGGTTAAAGTGCAGTGGCAGCATTTTGGGCCTGAAGAGGCCACCTGGGAAGATGAAAAAATGATGAGGGATACTTATCCCAGACTGTTTTTAAATGAGTAGCAACATCGGGACGATATAGACTTTCAGGAGGGAGAGATGTAACACCCCTTGTGAAAAGTAAATGCTAGTAACTAGTGAAGTAATTATGAAACAAAGACTTTATTTAAAAATGTGTAATTCTGTTGTTAATGTTTTATTAATAAAAAGACAGTTGTGTTGGTACCATGTGGAATTGAGTTATGATTAATCATAGTTAGTAACTAGGAAATCAGTTACCCTAACTACCTAGAGGTAGTTGAAACCCCAAGGAAAAGGGGAAAGATGCCAAGTCTGGTTAGGATCAAAGGGCAGAGAAAAAATGATAATGAAAGCTATGCTGGTTAGGATCAGATAGCAGAAGTGGAAAAGGAATTTTCTTGTGCACGCTACGTCTGGTTAGGATCAGATAGCGTTGACTGGTGAAGTCCAGTGATACTGCGGTCGAGTAGGACTTGTAAGTGCCTGGGGGTGGAAGCTTAGAGAAGACTTCCTACGGACGGGAGGATTGACAAGCATTATAAAGAAGTTTGGCACAGAAGCAGGTATGGCTTCTTGCTTATGTAAACTGTTAAAAGTTGAATTGTTTATTGTTGTTCTGTACAGAGAAAAGTGAAAATGAGCTAAATGTTAACTGCTTCTATTATGGGATAGTGTCGAGGAAATAAATAGGATACTCTGTGTACATTATGGACAACAAATCCAACCTTAGAGAAATAGGCATGGATAACTGTGTAAATTAAATAACAAAGTTTGTGGTTACAGCACTCTAATGAAACCATTGTAAGTATTCTTTAAGTGTTGTATTTACAATATGTTTACCTACTCGGACATAACCCTGTATATACGAAACAGGAATGAGGAAACACGAACGAGTTTACTCAAAAGCTGGAGTAGTGATACATGCAGATATATATATATATATTAACTATATAGCAAAAACAACGAAGCATATAGTCATTTGTAACTTGAATAGGGTAAAACCCTAGAATATATGTATGCACCGAAAACATAACCTTATAAACATTAGTCGGGCCGAAAGGCACAGACATTCTGTGTGTAATACAAAACGAAGGAGGTAATGGAGCTATCAGTATAAACAAAGTTAATCACAGAAATTACATTATCTCTTTGCTTAACCGTCGAAGACAGGAATAACTTTCTGAGACAGTACAGTAAACATTCTCATTAAAATAACTGATAGAGAAATGCATATATGAATGATAACATATAAATAAATTACCCATTGCTTATTCATGTTCTTAAATGCAATGATGAGAGAAAAGAATGAGTGCCGACGCCGGCCATGGTAATCACACATAATATGTAATCCTTCGGCCGGTTAACAACAGGCATCCGCTACGATGAAACCCCTCATGCCGAGACATGGCTTACGCTTGGCTGGCTGAGGCATCAAGCTGGACAAATACAAACCCCATGCCATTTTATTAAGCAAGAAAAACCAAACTAGAATAGTGAACCTGAGCACAAATACACAGATGCATTCAACTTGGAAAAATCACCATCAAACTATATATATGGAAGAGCGAATGCCCTGAGTAATGTAAAGACACAGTATAAATCAAAACCTGAATTCATTAATTATCTGCGTATCTATACAATGGAAACCACCGAGTCAAACCCTTACGGGTCAAGAAATTACAACTCAAAATAAAGTCATGACTACGTTCTGGAGAACCAGCAATCCCATACAAAAAGAGGGTAACAGTCTACAGAGTATTGAAATGAAAGCTAAGGCTAGAAGGCCTCTTGGCGGAGAAGTTCCTAACTGGGTGATATGAACTGAGCAAACCCGTCATCCCTGTCATGGGAATAACCTCTCAGTACAGGTCTGAGACGAAAACTTAAAACGAGAACTAAGTCTCCGAGACTTACCAGAGATTGTCGATTAAAAACAAGGGGCAATCCCGCTTCCTTGAGAATTATCTCTGCCTGTCCGGAGGAAGTGACAACACCCACCTGTGTAAATTAAATAACCAAATCTTAATACCTGTGCAGAGGAAACATGAGACAACATTAAAACTGTAATAGAACCTCAGCCATGGAGAAATCTCAGAGACTGTATCTTGAGCTCAGAAGGAATTTAATGTTACGTGAATAAATAAACAGAGGTTATGCTTTGAAGAACGATTACCTTAATAACGGTGGAAGGCCGAAGACCTGTGTAACCACAGAAGAATGATAAGGAGCAGTGTTCTGCCAATACACTGAAGAATGGGAAAATGAAATAAAACAAGCGCCTAAGGCGGAATTCATCTATATATAACGGAGACCATAGTTAGCGTTTCGTGGCATCATGAGAGCCCTTGATCTGCAGAAGGACGATCTCCACCGTCGGATAGCCGGTGAACCTCCGGGTAGCTTTGTCGCGAAGCTGCCTAGCCAAGCGGCCAGGCTGTAAAGCACCATGTGTCACATGGGCTAGTGACATCCAGCGGTTGAGCTCACCAAATGGACGGAGATGCATCAACCGCGGCAGAACCGGACAGTGGACAGCAGGCTTGAGGTATCTCGGGAGAGGTGGCTTTAAAAGGTAAATAAATTGCACAGTATGCAGACCTTTGCACACAGAACATGACATGGAATGATCTTTGTAAACCTCATAACCTTTATATAAATATGGACTGTGTATTGTGCGCACCTTATAGACATAGATATAGCTAATGTCATCACCTTTGTATATTATGCACCCATTCGGTGGTTCTTATGGGTAAATCAACATGGTATTATAATGTATATATGTGTAGGATTATTGATTATGTAATTAAAGGTAAGAATGGAATAGTTAATAGATATTAAATAATTTATTTATTTTTTTTGTAATGTTTGGAATGTGACATAATATTACCAAGTGGGCTAACTTTCCATGATTTTTCAAAAAAAATATTGTTCAATTTCCACTTTTTATAAGAATGATTTACCCAAATTATACAATATAAAATTATTGTACCTTAAAAATCACCAACATTATATAGGGAGTATTTAGAAAATAATTATAAATTTGAATCATTTTATAAATAAATCAATAAATATTTTATAATTTTCCTATTAAGAACTAGTGAGATTCACCAATGTTTTTAAACTTCAAGATAATTTTTCATCGTTAAAATTTTCTGTAAGATGGTATTTAAGGGGGAGGGAGAGGGGCCGCCTCCTATCACAATGTATTAATAGATAAAGGGAAGGGATTCAAGGTAGGTTTTGCATTTACAATAGTAGGTGTGTTAGGAAACAATGAAGGAGTGGCTAGAGTAGTTAACCTAAGCAAGAATAGTCAGAGAAGAGATGAGGAAAGAAGTATTGTAGGGAATCACAACGACCAACTAGAAGAAAAAATGTCAAAAGGGACCACTAGGCCATGTAAGCCTAAAATAGTGGTAATCCCAATGACATTAATAATCGATCGCGAAATGTATTCCTTTAGAGATCTCGTGTGATGATATGCAATTACATGCAATTTTATGGGCCTCTAGATCACATAAAAAATTATGTGAATCGATCAAACACTATTGGAAACCAAGAGGGGAGATTAAGTTTCCTTTGTGGTCAAAAGGGTTTCTTTATTATGTTTACAAATATGGAGGATAGAGATAAAATATTTGATGATGGTTTCAACTTCTTTGCATTAGATGGACTGTACATGCAACCAAGGATGGAAATCTTCACTCTAGATAAGGAGACCTTCACTAAGGTCCTCGTTTGGGCTAGGTTCTTGTTGTAGCGGCTACAACCACCCTCTAAAATTTTGGCTCACATGCATATTTTGGAGACTACCTTGTATCGTGTCATTCCTTGGTCACATGTTTCTAAGTCAATGATGTCCCTAATTAGGGTTCCCCATTCTCCTCCAAAACCATAAGATTAGGGGGCATTCATGTGAGAATAACTGAAAAAAGTGGGCTACTATCTTTGTCTCCATGCCCTTTTTTACCCCTCCTCTTTTTTGTTGGTGAGTTTCCTTGCTTGAAAGGGAGATGTGGCAGCTTTTGTTTGGTAGTGTAGTCATAAAGCCGTTAAGAATATCAATTATGAACACGAAGTAATGAGGTTGAATAACTTGTTGGATGGGATGGTGTGGCTTAGCCTCACTTTGTGGTCAAGAACAGAGGATGGGATGGGTTCACATTAGATTGATTAGGGTTATCGATGACATTAATGGGTGAATTACTAAGATTTATTTTAGACACTATGGTCTCGACATATGACTTTTGTTTTGACATTAGTTCATTTGTTACTTCTTACTTATTCAGTGAGGATTGATGGTTATTCAGAGTGAAATCCTAGTTGAGCTCTGGAAGAGTAATATATAGGGTCAGAAGAGCTAGGGAAAGGAAAAATCGTAAGAGCTAGGCCAAGTTCGATTGTCCACTGTGCAACTCGAGTAGCCAGTCAGCCTCGTGACAACCTCGACTATGCCTTACACAGTTTTGACAGTCAGTCTCAAAGCCTCTTGGTGAAAATTGCACAATCTTCATAGACCGTCACACAAATATGTTGCATTTCATTCCTCTAGTTTGTTTTGGTTTTCTTCTAACATATTTCTTGTCATGAGCATTGCTATGTCTCTAGGTATCATAAGTGTTAGACTACCCCTTAGTAGCATAAGTACATTGGCTTCAATGAGAGCAAAGTCGATGACATTGTTTAGAGCATAATTGGGGATGAAAATGATCAAGTGGTTATGAACTTTCCTATCTACAAAGACATCAAGTTGTTCAAGGAAAAGGATATCAATATGAAATGGCAGTGGCATCACGGTGAGCAACACCATCAACAACAACACAAGGTAGCACACCTGCATGCGACACATGTAAGAGGAAGGTTGTTGACAACGTATAGGCAGAGCAAAGTTGCAAGTTCCAATAGATCCACTTTTGAGGAATGAAACTTTGGAGAGTGAGGCTATGAGGAAATGGCACGACAAGAGGATTGCGCGAAGGTAGAACATGAGCTGCATAGATGAGAGAAGGAGTTGTAGGAGCAACATGTACAAAAGGAGGTGCAACATGCATAGACTAATGAAACTGTGCCCATACAGGCTATAGATCCATTCAGCACTCGCCATGGAGTAGACAGAGTGAGAAATTCTATCGATCACATGCAAGGGTATGGAGGAGCATGGATGTCATTATGCACACAGATGAGATCCCACCCATTTGGCACACTCACTGAGGTGAAGACAAGAAGCAAGTCCAACTAGAGTTGGAGATGTATTTCGACAAGTTGATACGCATGGTCACCATCAAACACTTAGAGATCAGCACAAACACTATGCATCATTATTTTGTTGGTCCAACTGCACTCAAAATAGTGATGCACATATTATGAGATGAGTTGGACAGAAGAACCATAGTAGTGTACCCATATGCAACAGAGGCAAGGGTTCACTATGAGAAAGATGCCACCATTAAGCTCATGAACACCATCACGAAAAACCAAGCTTTACATCAATTTTCCATCGTCGATCATTGCAAGGATGTCGAAGAGTTGATCTCACATTGGTACATGTGGATATTGGATGTAACATATTCTAAAGTGGAAGTCCAAGTGACGATAGTTGAATGTAATGGTCATAGAGTAGTTGAAGAGTCATGAGGGTAGGTGAACAGGCACAAAGCAAAATGTCAAGGGTCACCCCACCCTTTGTTGTATATAGTACCTCATAACTCATTGTAAGGGCTTTTGGTTAGCCAAGCTTCCGATAGGCATATCTTAGAGAAATCTTGGAGAGTATTGTAATGAGCCTTGGCTTTTCGGTAGTGAAGAGCTAGTACATCTCGTTGGAGGAGTAGGCGATAGTGACTATATCATTCCGCTATGGGGACTAGTGGTTGGTCAGGGTTGTACTGTATGATTGGAACTTTCACTTCCTAATATAACACAACCAATCTATTTCACGCATATGCTGTTATTGTATCTCAACTATCTTGGTTACTCTAATGATATATGTATTGTTTGCTTATGCATGGATGTATGGAATCTTACTCAGATGTGTTGTTGGTTTAACCATCACTTTGGATTTTCATGTAACATTATCTCCAGCTTGGGATGCATCTTTGCTCATGTGTTCCCTTCCAAGTTGCATGCTTTCATAGGTTTTCAATGGGTGCACTCATCCCACTTTCTATGTCTTAGAACCATTCATGCACCTTCCTTGGCTTGTTGCACATGTGACACCCTTGCTACCAACAAGGACATATTACTTTCCTTTGTGCGCAATCGCGGTCAAGGTGATACCATACGACCCACTGTTGAGACTCCTACACCAAACAATGTGAGGTCTAGTTGGGAATTCTTGCCAGCGAGGTCACCTGAAATATTGGTCGGTCAAACATCAACATCATTTTGTCACTAGAAGGAGGGACAGAAGACAAGCTAATTCGTAATCATTTGTTTTGAGTTTTTTCACATCTATCATGGATTTTTTTATAGTTCGCTCTTTGAAATGTCTCTCCAACGGACATATATTTCACATCGAGAGGGAGTTTTGGGATCACTTGTCACAAATCATGTATGATGGTAAAGGAAAAGTGGCCTGGTTTGAGCACTTAGATGCCTTCCATGTGTACGTGGAAGGCATGGAAGATTTTAATGAAAGGGAGGTTTGTTCGCTGCTCGCACACACACTTCGCAACCACCCATCATAATGTTGTGGCACATTACCTCATAATTATGTGCACTCATTCAAGCAGTTAAGCGATCTAACCAAATAGCTTTTCTGCCATTTTGATCCTAGAGTACTTGATAAAAAAAATGTTAAAACATTAGAAGGACCCACACAAATTACTTATGAAGTTCTGAGAGTGCTTCTGTCTATTCATGTTTGAAGCCCCGCAAAGTTAGATGCAATTTAAGTATCTCATGGACATATTTGAATATTACCTTATCAAATATATTAATCCCAAGAAGAAGTTCAATCTCAAACCCCACTCAACATACTTCATTGATAATTTTGCACAATCACAGATGGACACGGTCGTCGTCACAAGTGGTTGTGTGTCGTCCCCTCATCAGATAGCTCCATCACTACAGAGCAATGTGGGAGAATATGCACACACATCCGTTGAACCGTCACATCCTCATAACATCACTTCTTTCAGTATTCACATAGATTGGGTTACAAATCCCATGAGTTATCACATGTATTTTGTACCCCAACCTCCATCTTCTTATTCTTATTATCCTTTGGATTGCACTGTCTTATGTTCTTCCACTCTAGACTCTATAGTTGTTGTGAATGAGGACCAAGCTATCGACAGAGTTGGTGTTGCACAACCAACCTGCATTACCATTCATGAAGAGTATGACTGGGATATTAGGCATCAACCCTCGGCAAAGGATGAATTACTTCTACCTGAGCCTCCTCCATTCTTCCCTAACATCCCTCGTGATTATGACATCCCTCTTGATTCTGCGATCCCTAATTTGACATGTGTATCTATGTCTGTGGATGCACCAATTGTTGATCATTCACATAACACACTAGATGTGAGTCCATCATCTGAAAATGGAGAGGAAAAATCATGCATTGAAGATCCAACACAGAGTGTCAACATTCGTTCTTCTCATCTACCCCTCTGTGTGATTCACCAAATCATGGGCATGCCAACAAACATCTTGAAATTTTGATATTTGTTATCGTGATCTCTCTACTTCCTCATCTGATCATGATGTTGAGTGAGTCATTGTTAATCTATCTAAGGCAATGGTCTATGATGATCTATCTGTTGATGAAGTCGAAAACCCATATATTGTCAAGGCACTGCAGCCCGAGCTGATGGTTATGTGAGGCCCTTGCTGTCCTAAGGTTGGTTTAACTTCCAATTAGGAAATTTTTCTAACACCCAAGGCTCCTCATCACTTATCTGTATGCACTAAGGATCAATATAACACTCATATTTCACTTCTTGCACTCGAACTACATGATCCCTTCACTCATGCACTGGACAAATATTACATAGCAAGTAGGCATGCGTGACACAAGTTGTCTTTGCTTGCATGGCACAGTCAAGAGTGTGCATATGCTTAACATCTACATGCATCGTCACACAAAACCATAGTAAGTCCACAGACCACATGTCATGCACTTGCACTCACTTATGTATTGTCAATGCATTGAAACCCAAAGTGTGTTTGTACTCACTGTTATATCTTTCATGTTTGCTGGTTCGCATAGGTGTGCTATTCACGAACCATGCCTTCACCACCATGGGTCGACCAATGCGTTGATGGCTTCTTTGGACGTATCACTTTACATAAGCATACCCATACACTATTACCTTAGGATTAGGAGTAGTGCTTGCTTTTGGTTTGATTGCTTGCATGCATGTTTGCTTCTTACTTTTCATGTTTATTTGTTTGCCTCCTTGTTTTCTTACTCATTTTTCTTATGAGTTTACTTATGATTCTTCTTTGTTTTGTTGTTTGTTTTCTTGTTTACGTCCGTAGGTTAGTTTCAGATGAGACCATATGCGACTTTTTGAACAGGATCGGTAAAGTACAAGAGGACTTGTGTAGTAATCAATACTTGGTTTTTTGTCATCCTTGCTCTCTATGAAGAACTTGTTGTCTTTAGTCTATGACACATAAATGGAAAATACATATTGTTTGAAGTGAACCTTGGTTAAAGCACAACGCTTGCATGCTAACTATTGTCACCTACTATAGTCGGTTGTTTTTGGGTTAATCCTTGTGAGCTTAGTCAAGTAGAGCAAGGTGAGGGGGAAAACCTTAACAAGCACGTCAGATCTATATATAAACTACTTCTCTGAAGGAAAAACGTCTTCCGGTCTCAATAAGTCGGGATCTCTCTTTTGCCTCTGAAATGAATAAGTGCTATGCAAAGTTATGAAAATGAAAATCTGAAAAAATTTCAAAAAATTTAAAAATGAATAAGGTGAAAGAAGAGAATGGATTCCTACATAGAGAGGTGATGCAAGTAACTCCATCGAGGTACTAACCATGCTTGATCTCAGAAGAGCAATGCCTATGTTCTTGCGTGACTCCTCCGAGGTAGTGTCCACGCCTGTTGGTAGTGGAGCAACACCAGAGATGAAACTAAAACTCTCACAATGATATGACTTGTGCATTGATATACCCCTCATCCCCAATTGAAACAACTTCGTTGACATGGCTTGGAATGTCTATCAACCGACCAAGGTCTTGGTAGATGCTACAACTCACAATCAAGAAAGTGTGGAAACCAAGACGAACAGAGAAATGAAAAATACTTCATGAGGTGTTAGAATTTCTTTTCAATAACAATGTCCACTCATAGAGCTAGAGTTCTACTAGTTTGTCAATCAACGAACTCGCAAATCATAGTTGGAGTTCTGCAGTTGGAGAAGTGAAAAGGTTTTGCATGTGGATGTGCCCGCATGATGGGCATAATGGGTGAAGGCAACCGAGCGGAGTAAATGGATAGGTCAGGTGACCCACAAAGGGCATCGGGTGGACAGGTGCATAGGACGACCGGATGAAGGAACAACTGAGTTGGGCATCCGTGTGGTGGGTTGTGCGAGGCGTGCGGAGGGCGCGCCCGATGAATGACAGACAGACCAAATGTGTGGGTGAGTTGAAGTAACAGAGTAGGATGTTCATTTGGAGGATAGCGCAAGGCGTGTGAAGGGTGCACCTCCTGAACGATGCGTAAGCCGAACGGTGGAACAAGTTGGTGATCGGGTGAGGGCGACCCATGGTTGGGTGTGCGGGGCACCGGGTGAAACAAAATGAAGTGTGCATTGGTGAAAAAAGGTGCGATGAGGATGTGTGGAGGGTCCCAAGGTGGATGACATGGGCATGACAAGCGCACCTGAGTTGGGAAAATGACATGAGACGTGCGACAAGTGAATGAAGAGTTGGGCAAGTCACGCGGCGACCATTCGGAGGTGCCCACAAGGTGGACAACCAAGTTTTCCGAAGTACTGAAAATTTGGCTAAGTGTAAATTTGGGGTTTCCTCCAAGATTTAACTTGTGTTGTGAAAATTGAAGATTATATATATTGATATATGGGTAGACTGACATCGGGGAGTTGCCCCTCCCTTTATACTATTGTGCAATTATTCATGCTATTTATGTCTACGATGAATGTTCATGGTTTTCATCGTGTATAAAGGATAAAGTAATACGTGGTACCTAAAAATGAACTAAGTATGAATGTTAGGTGTAGGCCACAATCATGAGTATTGGTGAAAAGAAAGTGGTCGATGGTGCTGCACCTCACTATAGTGTGGTTGGAAGATTAGCGCAAGTATAGGGGCGCTAATCTTCCAACCTGTGCGTGAGATCACCTTCCTTCACTTGCACCTGAACAATAACTTTAAAATAATTTCAATTTCAAGTTGAATACTTTTATTGATAAAATAACATTTAATATAAATATCTACTGTGATATAGATTAAATATATAGTATTTAGGATTAATCTAACTTATACAAAAAAAATTCTTTCTTCACACGAATTCGCTAAAATCTCACAATATAATTTTAAGAATTTTGAGTTGTTTAAAATACATTTATGAATGTATAAATGGATTCAACACCCTTGAAAATTCTTACTACACTCAAATTTTGCACATCAAACAATTAAAACTCAAGTTTTTAAAAAGTTGTAGTGCGACCACACTCTTTTTTTGTTGTGAAAATCATGAAAATTTAGGCAATATTTTAATAAAATCAACCACATATTTTTTTAAATCAAGGTTACACCTATCAAACATCAATCCAAGTTACAGTTGTGAGACTTCAATATTTTGGGTGCACCAAAGGTTTTTGATTGTGTTGAATCTATTTCCACCATCAAACACATGACTCAAACATTGCTACTTTCAAGATTTCTTGAAATTTTTTTGGGGTCCCTCCAATTCCTTTACTATGCTTTTTAAAAATCTCAATAGGATTTTGACTAAATCTAACTAGAAATAGTAGTTGTCTTTAGTGTGACTTTTTGGGCTTTCCGGGTCCTTAATGTGGTGGAAAATTTTGGGGTGAAATCTTGATTTCTCTTATTTAAACTAGTTTTTTTTACTGTATATGTGGATTCAACACCTTTGAATCCACATATATGTGGATTGCACACAATTACCCATCAAGCTTGTGATTTCAATAAATTCCTGTTGGATTTTAGAGAAATTTAACTGGAAAACCCACCATAAAAACTTCCAAAAGGTCGCACTAAATACAACTCCCTATAAATATAGTAAAAAAAAATTATTTCATACTAAGCCCATTATATATATATGTGTGTGTGTGTGCGTTTTCATTTATTTTATATACATACAATTTTAAGAAATATAGTAATTTTTTGTTATTTAAAATATTTTTTTGAATGCCAAATAGATTTAGCACCTTGAAAAAATCTTGAACCCTAAAATTCTACATATTAAACAAGTTAAACTCAAGCTTAAAGTTGAAATTTGGTTAAAATTAACTTAAAAATATATATTGTGAAAAAACTATTTCATCTA
>APFE031013626.1:0-10865 GCA_000404065.3 Pinus taeda | reverse complement strand
GCTCTTCTACACATGGAAATTTTCCTTTGTTTTCCACAATATAACCAAAAAAATTTGATCAAGCTAGTCATGACCAGTATTGGGTTAAGGCCATTAATGAAGAATTACAAAAAATTGGTTTGTATTAATTTGGGAGTTCTTTCCAAGACTAAAGGAAAAGTATGTGATTGTAACCACAATGGTTTTCAAGAATAAACTAAATGAAGTTGGTTAGGTTATCAAAACAAAGAAAGATTAGTTTGCAAAGGTTATGCTCAAGTGGTATGTGTGCACTTTAAGGACACTGTTGCACTAGTTGTTAGACTCAAAGCAATTAAAACGTTCTTGGCTTTTACATGATATGAAGGCTTTAGGGTATATCAAATGGATGTAAACTAAGGTTTCTATATGGAGAGATTAAAGAAGAGTATATGTTGAGAAAATTCAATGCTACCAATTGAATGATAAATCAAATCATATATGTAAGTTGAAGAAGGAACCTTATGGGTTGAAACAGGCTCCTAGAGCATGCTATTAGAAAATTTAAAAATAATTATAGCAATAATGTTTTAAAAGGGGAACATTTGATAAAAATATTTATATTAAATATGATCTTGATCGCTTGTTACTTAATATAGTGTATGTAGATGATATTATATTTCGGAGTAATGTTGATAAATTATGTCAACTATTTGTAAATGTTATACAAATGGAATTTGAATGTCCATGCTTGGGGAACTATTTTTATTGCTTTTGTTACAGGTTCAACAAATAGATAAAAGGAACTTTATCTCTCAAACTAAATATATCAAAAATTGTAATTTTTATATAAAATGTCATGGCTAGCATTTGGTATGAATCAAAAGGTATGATGGAACAATCTTACTCGGAAAAATGACCACATGGTGGGTTGTTATTGGACCACCTTGGATGACATGGTAGTCCTAAGGACCTAGGACTTAGATTAAGAGCGTGTTTGGTGAGGTTTTCTCATGTATTTTGATTTGGCTAAAATTTTCAAAAATCAATGGTTTACACCAAAGTTAGCATATATAAAAGATAGCCTATTGTGGGCCATATGTCGAAATACCCGAGGAAAGAGAGGTCTATATGAACATGTATTAGAATAATATGATATGAGGAGTCTTGTGCGATTAGAAATTTTCCAACAAGTTTAGGGAAGAAGGATATTTGTTTTTCAATTATAGTTATGTATACCAAATATTTCTGAATGGAAAACACTAGAATCATATGCATACAATATCAAGGTCATAGCCTGTAGTCATGAGTGCCAACACTTGGAGAAAGTGAGTTGAATTTCTACCTGCCATGGAGAATAGGACGTGGTCACATCCCATATCATGAGTGTTGATTCTTCTAGTACTCATAGCTAAGGAATTTGAATGGTATCTAGTATGGGATTCGTACAAGGTCATATCACATGCTCATGGATGCACATTTGTATGGAACTTGGATCTGAGGGCTTGGAAGGATATCCAATATTCGTTTTGTGAAGGATATGGTCAAAAACTTTGGTCACGAGGAGTTAAGGGATAGCCCTTAAGGGTTAATCATCATTGAACTGGGAATGAAAAGGGAAAAATATTATGGTATAGAGTACTCCTACTATGATGGGCTTGTGGTTATGGACATGGACATATGTGACATATGTAAATAAATAA
Organism: Pinus taeda; assembly: GCA_000404065.3. Taxonomy (NCBI): domain Eukaryota; kingdom Viridiplantae; phylum Streptophyta; class Pinopsida; order Pinales; family Pinaceae; genus Pinus; species Pinus taeda. The sequence goes on along the minus strand of APFE031013626.1, from coordinate 9,204 downwards.
CATTGTATGGATTGTTGATAACAATTTTGTACCTTTAAGAATATGAATTACATTTTGAAGGCCAAGAGTTGTGTGTAAGACTTGGAGGAGTCAAAGAACTACTAAGAACCCATAGGCACATTGAGTTGAGTGACCCATTCATCCCACGATACCTTAGGTTAACACAATGGAATGATACCTATGGTAAAAAAATCCATTAATATATAAATAAAAAAGTAAATGATTGAAGTGTTTGTTGATGCTACGCATATGTGAGGATGAGTGAATTTTCAAAGAGATTTGCAAAAGTTTGTGAAAAGAAGAGAATTTGTTGCATACATAAAATGTTGCAATATGAAAATTTCGTTGTAGTAGGGGTATTTTGGAAGCTAGATTTACTTTGACAATAAAAACAACTACTTCGTCAAGGAAAGTTTGCATTCTTGGTGGAATTCATTTGAGAAATGAAAAACTAGAAATATTCAATTTCTTAGGATGTTTAAAAATGTTTTCTATGATTGATATTTATTTCTATTGCACTTTCAATACCATGATACAACTACTAACATTTAAAATTATTCTTGGTAATGGTTCCTAAACAATGCATAATATTTATGGAAGTCTTATTTGGAATTAAACTAGCTCTATACATTTGGTCCCTTTTACTTTATTTTTTAAAAATATAAGTAACACAATAAATTTAATAGGTTCATTTATATCATATCAATTTATAAATATATTTTAAATAGTATTATATATGTTTTCATATTTCATTCGTAAAATTCATTAATAACATCTTTAAGTATTTGGATAATAGATATTAACTATAAAAGTCATATTCACTATAATAAAGACAAATTCATATTAAAAACTATTGAAAAGGTACCAATAAGGTTTAACAATGTTTACAACTATGTCAAACCATGTGTAGCTCCAATTTCTATTACTTCTTTAAGTATTTGGAGAATAGATATTAACTATAAAAGTCATATTCACTATAATAATCACAAATTCATATTAAAAACTATTGAAAAGGTACCAATAAGGTTTAACAATGTTTACAACTATGTCAAGCCATGTGTAGCTCCAATTTCTATTACTCTTTTATCATTATTTTACTCATTAAATGGCATATCACTATGTTATTTAAAGGCACTAGAACATGGGTGTTGCACCAATGTTCAAGACTCATTTGATCTAGAGAAGATTTTTAACGCCAGGGAGCGTTGAGCGCGGGAGCGACGAAGGAGGAAAAACCTAGGGTTACCGAGCTGTTACAGGGGTGGCTCTCCATGGAGGGGCACAAAGGAGGGAGCTCCACTCCCTCCTTCAAATAGGCTCTGACCAGCAGGGGGAAGAAACCTATGGAATATGATAGAGGACCTTCAAAGGGAAGGAATAGGAACAGTGAAGAGGAACATGATGGACAGAAGTCAAAGGAGAATATTATTATTTAAGAAAATGAGGAAGAAGACAAGGAACAGGGAATAATAAATAAAGCACACATGGGCCCATGTAAGCCAAAGCTACTGTGACTCCCATAGTTGTTTTAAATGAGCCTACTCTGTAGGCGCACAGGGACCATATGCAAACCTATGCAATCATTTGCAAATTCATGGATTTATGGCCCATTAAAAAAGCCTTACAAATGTGGATAAGATATCATTGGAAACCGAAAGGAAGCATCGACCTACACCTAGGACTTTACTGTGGTTTTTGTAAACATCGAAGATAAGGATAGAGTTTTTGAAGGTGTGCCTTACTTCTATGTTGCCACAGGTCTCTATATGAGACCTTGGATCATGAATTTTGTCCTGGAACGTGAGACATTTACTTCGGTCCTGGTTTGGGTAAGGCTCTATTCTCTTTCGCTTCATTATTGGCAAACAATGTCCTTAACAACCATAGGAAATAAGTTAGGACAGTTTGTTAAAGCTTCTAAAGCCACTAGGAGGGGAAAGTACACTTCCTTTTCTAGAATATGTGTGGAGATGGATCTCTCTAGAGCTCTTCTAGATGAGGTAATATTGGAAGTGTTTGATGAAGAACGGGTTCAAACTATAGATTACGAACATATTCCATTAAGATGTTGCAAATGCCATGAGCATGGGCACCTATTCAGGGATTGCCTTCTCACTAAAATAGAGAATAAGAGTAAAAATAACGCAATGAAAGACTCTAAAAGCTTTCACAAAGTGGCAAACAAAGGAAAAGGAAGAAAAAGGGGATCAAAGACACAAAAATCTGAAGGACAACAAGCCAGTCAAAACAGGGTCCAAGTCCTGGAAGAGGAAGAAGAGATAACTATAACAGACTAGACGAAGGGAGAAGGTTTAATGGAGGAAGGGAAAGAAGAGGACAAGGAACAAACACAAGAAACAAATCTGCAGACAGAGACGTTGGTGGGTGATGTAGAAACAGAAATGGATCTTGAGATGACCCAAAGTGAGATGGAAATGGAGGACCAAGAACTTCAGGTGATTCTTGAGAAAGAGAATCTTGATCTAGAGGATTTCTTGATTCAAGGAACTAAAGAAGGGATAGACTCTTTACCTCCAGGATTAGCACCCAGAAACCCAGGAAAAAAAAGAGGCAGGAAAAAGCAGAACAAACTTTTGATGGAATGTGGAAAGCTAATGGTAGACTCAGGTAAGATGAAAGAACTAACTGGCTACTCCTTTACCAATCTTTAATAATGAAGTTTACTTCTTGGAATATTAGAGGTCTAGGTAGTAAAAGAAAACAAAGACTGATTAGTAACAAAATGAAACAAATGGCTCTGAGTGTGATTTTCATCCAGGAAACCAAATGTTCCATTCAAAAATTAAAAGAGATTCATAGAAAATGGCTCAATTTTATGATTTTCTGGAAGTCAAAGCGAAGAATACAGCAGGCGGTATACTCACCCTTTGGAATCCAAAGAATATAGAAATTTTAGATGCTGAGTTATCTAGAGAATATCTTTTTGTGGTCATACAGCCTGTAGGATATAAGGAAACCTACCTGGTCACAAATGTGTATGGCCCCCAAAGACTGGAGGGTAAACTCAAAATTTCTTGATTCTTTGGAGGAACTTAGAGACAGACATTCAGGCATGCCATGGATACTTGGAGGGATTTCAACATGATTAAACCGCTTTTGAAGAAAAATGGTGGAACCAGAGTTCAATGTAAAGACTCTCTGAAGTTGCAGACTTTTACAGATATTATGAAGTTAGTGGATATTGTAACTAGTAATGGCATATTTACTTGGAACAACAAAAGAGGAGGAGAATCTTAGGTGGCTTCAAAATTAGACAGATTCATGATATCTGAAGAGGATCTAACCATTGGCCGATTCATCTGGAGGTGCAGAGTATTGGTACTCCAAGGAATAAACCTTTTCGCTTTGAAAACATCTAGCTTTCCCATCCAGATTTCTCCAACAACATTGCCAAATGGTGGTCAGAAGATTTGAACATTCAGGGCACCAGAATGTTCCTTCTTCAAAAAAGACTAAAACACATCAAGCTCCGGCTCAAGGATTGGAACAACAATGAACATGGCAATATTTTTGTAGCTAAAAGAGCAGTAGAGGGTAGAATGCAAGAACTCAACCAAGCCCTTATCACAGACGGCTTCGATGAAACCAGAAATGATCAAGCCACCAAATGTAATCAATAATGGGAGGATTTATGCAAACAAGAGGAAATATTCTGGAGGCAAAATGTAATGCCCCACTTAAATCTTATCCTACAAATTTTGTTAATGTTTACATTATCTAAAAATATTCAGAAATATAGGTCTAATATAAATTCATGATTTCCATTATTTAAATTCTCCACTTACCTTCTCAAATTGAATATTGGGTAGAATTTGGTCTCCTTCCATTAATTCAAAATGTATGAATTCATTTCACATTACCCAATGTACCCTCACATTTATTAAAGAGAAGACATGGTCCTCTCCATGTAATTACATTTCACATTCCCCCATGTACCCTCACATTTACTTGTGAGAAGACATAGTCCTCTCCTAAATCATTATCAATATATATATATATATATTCATTTCACATTACCCAATGTACCATCACATTTATTAAGGAGAAGGCATGGTCCTCTCCATGTAATTAAATTTCACATTCCCCATGTACCCTCACCTTTTCTTGGGAGAAGACATAGTCCTCTCCAACTCATTATATATATATATATATTCATTTCACACTACCCAATGTACCTTCACATTTATTAAGGAGTAGACATGGTCCTCTCCATGTAATTACATCTCACATTTCCAAATGTACTCCTAGCTTATTTGGGAGAAGAGAAGTCAACTATAGGGATGGGTGAGAAGTGAATGACATTAATGAGAGGTGGTTGAGATGGAGAAGGGAAGGAGGGTATAAAAAGGGAAGGGAGAAGAGAGAAGGGGGGGAGTTTTTTGGAGGTTTTGCTCATGATTGTGGGGGTTGGTTGTGATTGTTTGGACTTGCTATGATTTTGGGGAGACCTTGGAAACCTATGGAGGTTTCTTGGGTTTGAGAGGAGGAAAGCATTATTATCTGGTTTTGCACATTCTTCTTGAGGACACACTATATCTGGTTGGACTTGGGCACGGAGGGCTAGGGAACCTGTGGAGGTTTCCTGGGCTAGGAATTTGTTTCCTAGTTGGCTGGGAGGTAAATCCGGTTGGGTCGGTGAGAAGGAGCGTTCAGCTGGAGCTATATGACAAAGGTATCATCATCAACCGCCGGAACATGTATTTTTCCATGAACTACTCTTGTTAAGTTGATATCAATGGAATTCTCATCTTAATTTATGTTGCTATGATAAAATGATAAGATGTTAAATGTTTAAAGCTTTGTGAGAAGGTCAACAAGCTCCTTTTATTACTTTTAAATTAACAGGAAAATAGATCTGTTAGTGTATAATAGATTGTGGCTCTAATAATTGGAATCGGGTTCTTACACATGGTATCAGAGCGGGTTTAACCTCTAGGACCTATGGACCCTTATTTTGGCTTCCTTCTCAAATTTCTAATTTAATTTACCTCCTCTTTCATACTCTAATTATTTAAGCTCAAAATCCCCCTTCCCTTTTTTGGTCATGAGCACGGCGGGACTGGACATCCTCTCTGTCCCACGCAGTCGCTCACCCAAGACCTACATTCTCTGGTCTTCCTACTGTATCACTGCACTTCAACTGTATTATCTTTTTTATATACTCTTATCTTATAACTGAGCAAGGCACTTAGATCCGTTTCCTTTCTTTTCAACTTTTGCTTTCGGTGTTGATATAGAAGTTGCTTTCACAGTCCCACATTGTATAACTTTTAATCCCACTGGCCTGCTTTTGTGGTCATTTGTTGCTTACATTATCTTAATTCATTTCACAACCAATGTTCTGTTCCCACTGAGCGATACCCTTGCCTAATTGCAGAAGGGCTCTGGACCGTTAACATTAAAAAACTCTTGCAATGGCAAAAATTCTCCATATTCACAGAATTCCTCTCAAAAACTCATTGAATAATTTGTTTTTCATTAACCTGTACAAAAGCATCCCTAATTCTTCAAAGTTAGGGTTGGATCTAGTAGTTTTACATAGTCCATGTGGCTATTAGGATTGAAGCCCTAAGTTTCACAAATCATATCCAAATATAAGAAGTTTGAGGGTTGCTTTAACTATCTAGTTGAAAAACAGAGAGACGGACAGAAATTACCGCAGGAGAGGGTGATCGGGTAGCCTTGGCAGAGGAGCTGATGTTGTGAATACTGTTAGCGCTAGCATAGGAATTAGAGGAGGGGGTAGAGCCATAGAGGAAGGGTATATCATCTTCATCGTCATCGTCATTGGACTGAGAAGCCATGACCTGGGCGAGACGCTGAGCGGCAGCCTTCGCGGCACAATTCTGAGTTCTCTTGATGTTGGAGAGCATGGTCGATCCAGAATAGACATGGTGATGATGAGCAGCAGCGGCAGGATGGGCCAGGGACCTGGAAGGAGAAGATGAAGAATTGGTGCTCGTGCTGCTAGCTCCACTCCTCTGCTGAGAATAAACGGGGCTCCCCCACTTCTCAGTCGACTATAATCCATTGTGATCCTCCCACCCTCGACCCTGCAGGCCCTATGAAATATAGAGCCACGATATATTTATTGCACGGTCCTGCTGCTGACGCTTCACAGATCGCAGTTTGCTGGTGCCTGAACCGTAGCTTTGCGTTACAGAAGCTTGTTTATAATCGCCCCTGAGGATTTTTACAGTTTGCTATACCTCTATTCTGAGAAGTTTCACCTTCTCTGAGATTTCTATCTCAAGAAAACAAAATAGCCGCCCTTTCCAAAATGGTTTCAGCATGTGTTTGAGGTGTACTATTCGTTGGGGAAACTCTTCACTATCTTACCAGTACTACACTCGCACTGGAGATACAAAGCACAACGGAGGAAAGCTTCCCTTCATCGAACAGGGTTCAGAATACTTAACAACAATGGCAGAGGAAGCCGATGTGGGGATTGTCTGTTACACTACTAATGTGCCCGGGTTTTGAGGAGTGCTAAAAGCAGATGTATACAGATTTTATTGTAAATGAAGTAGACTGTGATGGAAAGGTGGTCCATCTGACATGTTTGGATGTTCCCACAGAGGAAAAGAAGGTGCCTCAAGAGAGCTCTATGTTGACAAATGAAGTCAGTAGCAGGGAATGCCAGTTAAGCAGTGTAAACAGTTCAGATTACAGTATACATGTTGAGACATTTAAAAACTTAGCTGGTGAAAGTGATGCAGAAAAGTTGAAAGACTTGCTTGCTCAAGTTTCTGCAGGAGATATCAAGAATCTTGTTCCTCTTGTCCTTTCACCAGATCCTGACAAAGCACATAGAGCAGCAGTTCATAATTTCTTCAAGGCCAATTTAAGTTTTCTTGTGACAGACACTATTGAAGGAACTGATCCTAGTGCAAAATGTGTCCGTGTGAGATATTATAACAAACAAGAAGAACATGGAAGGAATAAGGTCCGTGGAAGACAAGGTGATAAAAAAAAACGGAAAAATAGGGAAGGCAGAAGAGATGGAGATGTAAAGCATGGAAAGTGTGATGCTAGTTTACCAGGAGATTTAGTCCAGGTTTTGATAGCAGAGGTGCAGATGAATGGCCAGAGGATAGGGGCAAATTTTTACGGTGAAGTCCTGGGATCTTCTTAACCTCCTAAGTTGGATTGATAAGCTTTTTAATTTAGTTATATACACAACAACCTTCCTTTTTCATTTCCATGCTGCTTTTCATTACAAATTTGGATATAATAATTTTCAGTATGATTTTTAAAAGCGTGTACCTTATCATCTTTCTATAAGCTACCATCTGTGTTTTCTGTACCAGATAGCTATTTTGTGGGAATTGCTTTTAGACATAGGTTGCAGATATCTAATTTTCTTTCCCTTAGAACACACACATGTTTTGGTCTATTGATTTATTTTGGCCATTTGCAGGCATTATTTCACTTTAGTTGTCATATACCGATTATGTTCAAGTAGCCACCAATTATATATTGAATGAGATTATATGTCTATTAATCACAAGAATTGCCATTTGTCATTTTCATACATGCATGTGCCATATATATATGAATACTAGTGTTACCGTTCTCTTACTTCTAAATTCTAACTTTCAAGTATAAATAGAGAAGATATTAAAATCTTTTTATTTTTCTAAAGGAAAAAAAAAATCATTCTTTATTTCAGCCAAAAATAAAAAACACTCTGTTGAACTACATCATGTAAATCTGTCTGATCAGAACCACAAGCAATGGACAAAAGTTCAGGGTGCACTAGACAATAGAAGGGAGATATCTCAGGTCTCTTCTCAACCTCCCCCTTTGAGGGATTGACGGACATCATTGAAACCAGTTCGGTGATGCTGAACCATACATCAATTTACATATTCTTAGAGCACCAGAGGGACCAACTTTAGATAGTTCTAGAGCAGAGCAGTCTCACCCTGTTTGATTACCTCCTAGTTCCATAGGAGTGGCCATAGATCTATTTAGAGTTTCTTTCTGTCGACCTCATATCCTGGGAGTATGTATTGCTGCTACACCCCCCCAGGATCATACAGTTGGACCCACCACTGGCTCTAGGGCATTTCGACAGTGAGCCAGTGCCTAGTTCCCTGCCCTCATGATCAGTTATCAGATTCAGGAGCCCTTGACATCTTTAGCTCCATTGCTAGATCATCCTATTTCACTCATTCTTTCTTGGCAGGCTACTGATTATTTTGTATCGTGCCACGGTCTTTCATATGTGTGTGAGGGCAGCATTACCGCTTCTTTCTTTCCTTCTTTATATTATTTTCAGCATTTTCTTGGAACTACACTTGCAGTCCCACATTGTATTCTTCTTCAGTCCCTTCTTTTATGGTTATTTGTTGGACATTACTAAAATTATCTTATTTTATCTCTTGATATGCTCAAGGCACATTACATATCATTGAGACTAAAAATATAGTTTTCCCATGCAATCTTGTTACAACTAAAATATACACCCTGTAAATTGATGTAAACTTTAAAAATCAGCGGTAAACATCAGCAAACATATAGGAAAAATCTGCCCAAGTGTCACTAGAAAATCTTCCTCTCCATTTGGGCCAGTGTTAGCCAACCTTAGGGGAGTGTCCCTAAAGTTTGTACCTGCTATTCTTACCTGTAAATCTGCCATAAAACAATAAAAAAACAGCAAGAATAAATATGTTTGACCTACAAGTTAGTGGCCAAATAAGTGAGTGAAAATCCTTAGCTTCAACATGGATTCTGTGTGTAAATGAAGCCTATTCTCTGCAATGTCTAGCCCACTTGCTTCACTGACATGGATTCTCTGCGGAAATGATGTCTATTCTCTGCAATCTCTGCTCAGAATTGATTTTAATGCCATTTGGTTATTTGCGCATAACATCATTATTTCCATCTCAAACAATTTGCATTAGTGGATGTCTTAAGCCCTTCAAATTGAGCAATATATGTTTCTTTTGCTGGTGGCTTGTGGAGAAAAAGATGTTGTAATGTACTATGTGCATAAGCAACATTGGGTTTGGAGAAGCCAATTCAAACCAACCTCAATACAAATCGAGATTTATCATGGATTTTTCAGGCCTCCTGAACTCTCTTGAATTTGACTTGAAGTTCTAAACCAGATTACAGTTCGTTATTTAAAGTTCTCATGAGCAGTTGTTGGAAATCTGTGGCATTTTCTTTACTCTC
>APFE031013625.1:507014-540945 GCA_000404065.3 Pinus taeda | reverse complement strand
AACGTAAACACCCTTCATATTCTTGGGGTCCATTGGGTCTTTTACAGAGCTAAAGGAGCTCCGTATGGTATTTAAAGGCCGAAAGGTTGAAGCCACCTTATGCTTCCTTAGGATCCTTGCAATCTTGTTAGTGGTCCCTTGGATAAAAGGAAGATGAGCACTAAAAAATCGATCCTTAGTATCTTTCTTAGCACTAGGACCTTTTCCAGCTCTGAGGAAAGCCTTAGTACATTGGTGTCTACTATACCCATTATTAAAGAAAACACTTAAGAGATGTGCTTTCTCTTCCTTGAGATGGTTCTCATCAGAAACTCTTAAAGCTTTTGAGAAAGGATTTTTCATTCTTTATTTTCCCCTTTCTTAGAGACTTCTCAAGTTACTCTGATCAATTCGGCAAAGAAACAATTAATTTCCACGACCACTTAAAACGATTTGTCACTCATTATTTTCCTTGCTTCTTCTAAGATTTCTCAACTCACTCCAGTGAATTAGGCATTGAAAAGATTAATTTCCATGACGACTTGAAATCATTTGTTACTCCAGTCAATTCGGCAAAGAAACAATTAATTTCCATGAACACTTAAAACGATTTGTCAGTATTTAATTTACCTGTTTCTTCTAAGACTTCTCAACTACTCTGGTCCAGTTTCCACGACGGCTTGAAATCATTTGTTTCCCCTACTTCCTAGAGACTTCTTAACTTACTAGTCATCCTCCAATGATGGGAGAGTTGGAGTATTTATATGGATGTTGCACACATTGCATCAATGCATCTCACAAGCAACGTAGTTACTTAGAGTTAGGGAAGATCGAGAAATGGATAAAGGTTTTGTGTCGATGATGCTTGTGTGTGTTGTGCTGATGGAAACTTTGGAAAATACCATCCTTGCCTTGGATGCTGCATCCATGAGTTACCATGCTCATCCCTTCAACTGCATGTTGGGTGGAAGTACCTCTTTTCAACCTAGTGAATCTATTTTGAACAAAGTTGCAATGAAGCTAGAGGACTCTGAGTTGACATCACCCATCGATGCACTTCACGCCTTAAGGGATGTGCTGGCGCTTTTATCGTTCAGAGATGCGGTCATATCCGATCCATCTGGATCCCTTCTCAGCTGGACACCACAAAATTCATACAAAGTGTGCTCCTGGAATGGGATCCGCTGCAGAAATGACATAAACAGAGTGGTTGCCATAACACTTCCTGGCTTCGGATTGAAAGGTAGTCTCTCACCATCTCTAGGTACCCTTTCGTTATTACGCACTTTGAATGTCTCTCATAATAATTTCATAGGAAGAATTCCACCAGAAGTGGGGCAACTTAAAGCATTGAACATAATTGACCTCAGCTCTGATAAGAAGTCTGGAGAATTCCATTGATTCAAATGTTGTGATCTATATCTTAACTCATTCAATGAATGTTACATTTATACTTGAAAACAATAACTGAAAACAATTATAACTAGAAATACCTAAATTATAACTAAATCCCTAAACTAAATCTCTAACTATACATAAATCCCGAAGGATTACAACATTTTCCCCCTTAATCTGAAGGGACATCTGACATACCAAGTAAAGATCTAAATTTTTCGAACTTTTCACGTCCCAATGCTTTAGTAAAGATATCTGCAATTTGTTCTGATGTTGGACAATGTGTCAGATGAATTATTTTGGCCTCTGCATGATGTTGAATCAAATGGCACTTGGTGTTGATATGTTTGGTTCGATCATGAAACTTTGGATTCTTGGCCAATTGAATTGCAAAAGAGTTGTCAACAAATAAAAGATTTGAAGCTTTTTGTTTCTCCCGCAAATCTTCAAGTATTTTCCGAAGCCAAATGATTTCCTTAGTGGCTTGAGCTACTGCAACATATTTAGCTTCGGGGGTAGAATCAGCAGGAACAGATTGCTTACGTGATCTCCAACTGATGGATGTTGATCCAAGATTCATAAAATAGCCAGAAGTAGAGACTCCATTCTCTTTATCTCCATCAATATCGAAATCTGAATAACCAACAAGATGGAAGTCTAAAACTTTGGTATATTTGATGCCGTAAGTTTGGGTTCCATTTAAATATTCCAGTACTATTTTTGCTGCTACCCAATGCCCCTCACAAGGATGATGCATAAATCTGGAAAGTATTCCTACAACAAATGTTATATCAAGACGAGTAATAGATAAATAAATCAAACTTCCAACAAGTTTCCTATACTTTGTTGGATCTTCAAATGATTTTCCTTCTTCTGAAATAAGTTTCAAATTCTGCTCCATTGGTGTAGCAACAAGATTACAATCCATCATACTATATATGTTCAATAACTTACCAACATACTTCTTCTAAGAGATGAAAATATGTTGTGGTTTTTTATCAACTTCAATTCCAAGATAATAATGAAGTAAACCTAAATTTGTCATATCAAAAACCTTTTTCAATTCCTTCTTAATAGATGATATATATTCATCATTGTTTCCTGTGATCATCAAATCATCAACATGTACAACTAGATATACAACTAGATATACAACTGATCTTCCAACTTTCTTAACGAAAAGAGTTTCATCGTCTAGGTCAAAATGTTTATAATTTAACTTTAGGAGATGTTCAGTTAGTTTCTCATACCATGCTCGTGGTGCTTGTTTCAAGCCATAAAAATACTTCATTAGTTTGTAAACCTTTTGTTCTTTCCCTTTAACGAAAAAACCTTCTGGCTGAAACAAGTAAACATCTTCTTTCAAATCTCCATTTAAAAAAGCAGTTTTGACATCCATATGATGAATTTTTCATTCTTTCTGAGCTACAATAGCAAACAAAGATCTAATAGTGCCACATTTAGCTGCAGGAGAAAATGTCTCTGTATAGTCAATACCCTCTTTCTATGCATATCCCTTCGCTACAAGTCTTGCCTTGTGTTTGTCTAGTGAACCATCAACTTTATACTTAGTTTTATAAATCCATTTGCAACCAATAGGTTGGATGCCAACAAGAGGATCCACCAGCCTCCATGTGTCATTTTTTATGAGAGCATCATATTCCTTTTGCATTGCATCTTTCCATTGATCATAACTAGTAGCTTCTTCAAAACAAGTAGGTTCACAATCCACAGAAAATTTAAATTCACAATGAGAATAGCTACCCGAGGAACTTCCAGTCTTAAACTCATCATATTTCTTCAGAAATGTTTGAATATGAGATGATCTTCACAAAGGTTGTGTAGGAAGTTTCTCATCTTCTTCATTTGTCTCAGTTCCTGCTATTTTTGTCCTTTTCAACTCTATCGCCATTTCTGTCCCCGTCATGTCTGTAGAAATGCTTGCATAAACCAATTTCTCATCAATAGCAGAATTATCATCATTGAGAGAAGGAAACTCCATTGACTGATCTAATATAGGTATCCCCCCTTCAGGATGTGGAAGTATATTATCTGATTCATAATAAAACTCTTGAGGCACAAAATTTTCTATTTGATTAAGTTGTCTATCAACAGTGAGGGAATCTTTATCAGATTCAAGAAAAATTACATCTCTTGACAAAATAAATTTCTTGTTCTCTTCATCATATAATCGGTATGCCTTAGAAGTCATAGAATACCCTAAAAGAATACATTTTCTGCTCCATTCACTCAATTTATTCCTCTATTGTTTAGGAATCAAAGCATAATATTGAGAACCGAAAACTATGAAATGTTTAGTAGCAAGAAGACGATTATACCACATTTCATATGGAGTTTTGTTATTAATGACAGAGGATGGGTACCGATTTTAATATATGCTGCGCAGAGTGTTGCTTCTCCCCAAAACATCAATTTTACATTCTTAAAAAACATCATTGACCTTACCATATTAAGCAATGTTCTTTTCATTCATTCTGCAACACTGTTTTGTTGTGGATTATATGGTATTGTAGTCTAATGTTTGATGCCATTCTCTTGCAAATATTTTTCAAAGTCATGTGAAGTATATTCTCCTCCATTATCAGTTCTTATAGTACTAATATTTAGTTGAGCTTCATTTGTAATCAAGAGATGAAATTTTTTAAACACATCAAAAACTTGTGATTTTTTCTTAAGCAGATAAACCCAACACATCCTCGAATAATTATCAATAAAATTCAGTATGTATTTATTTCCATTCGCAGTTGGTACAAGCATAGGTCCACACAAATCAGAGTGTATGAGCCTTAATTTTCTTGTAGCTCGAGAAGTAGAATTCTGAAAATATTGTTTGTGATGCTTGCCCAATATACAAGCATTACATGGGGTCAATTTTCTAGGAACTGTTGGAAGTCCTTTAATCCCCTGCTATCTCATAATTCTAATACTTTCATAATTAATATGACCAAAGCGTGCATGCCACAATAAAGAAGATGACAAAGTATCATTTTGTTGAACCAAATAATTTGTGTTTAATGTAACAGAGGGCACACCTTTCAATTTCAAAAATTTATCTTCTTCTACACCAGTCATTATAGTTTTATTGTCGGCTGCTCTTCAAATTTCTACTTTACTATCAAATATGTGGATGGAATGTCCCTGTTGTCTTATTTGTACAAGAGATAATAAATTTCTTTGGAATTGAGGAAAGTAAAGAACATCATTCAAAGTATAATCAGAAAGTCCACGACTTTTAACTAAATAGAACCAATCCCCTATGGTTTGATTTGAGACTTATAAACAAAACACACTACTCCATCAATATTATCACTGAATTGTTCAAACAAATCTCTTCTAAAGGTCATATGACAAGTGGCACCTATTGTTATAGACATATTTGGGCACTTCAACCCCAATCATATATGTGGATAAACCAAGGGCTCTTTAACCCCTGAAAGTGTTGTTTCATACCCTAAAGGAGCATGGTCAACTGATTACACCATTTCCCAGAAGTTCCACCCGAAAAACCACTCAGAACTGGCCAAAACTGGACCATACTTACTGCTCCACTATCAAGGTGCGATGCATACTGGCTCTTACACTAGCCAGGTGTGATGCATACTAAAGAGGCCTTCTGTAGGGTGCGATGAGCGAGAATGGACAAATGGCTGAGACAGGTTGCCAAGTGGATGCTCATGGAATCTTCTAGAAACTTCTCCAATGACACTTGCCTCTCTGAATTCACCCAGGGATGAGTAAGAGATCAATGAAATCTCCAAGTGGAACCAAGAACTATCAGTGGAATAACACTAATCAAAAAGCCATAGCTGACTCACACCCTTGCAAGAAATCTATAAATGGATCCCTCATCTGAGAGATCTGGAGGATGGAATTTTGTAATTTGTAAGGAAGTGCTATTGGTTTCTATTTGAGAAGGAACATTGTATTGTTGGTTGATCTTGATTTTCAAGAGGTGAAGAGGGCTTTGATGCTGGGAGGATGATGCTGGATTAGACAGCTGGGTTGTAATTCTCCCTTCTACTATTAATAAAGTTCTTTGAGTTTTCCTCCATATAATCGTGTATTTTTTAATTTTGTTATTTGTGAATGCAATTGTATGGTCAATATACTTATGATTCTGCATTGTTTATGATATTATAGATTGAGATGCTTTGATGGTGTTTTGTTACCCTACCTCTACAGGTATTCTCTAAAGCAGGACAAGTAGGAGAGGAGTTGCAAGCTTTATCAAGGGAGAGGGAAATCAAGCAAGGAGTCAAGTGGAAGATCCAGGTTGGTCCCCTTTGCTTCTCTCTTATCTATCACACATAAAGGAAATCACAAAGTGCTTTGATTGTTTGTTTCTAAGATAGCCACCCTTCTTAGTGGTACTAGCAGATCGAAAAGACACTAGTTTTCCCGGAAACAAAATCTGATATAGATAGCTTTTATCAAAACCTTCAAATCGACTTGAATGCAGAAGCATTGCCTACTGCTAATAATGGGCCATACGCTGTGCAATTAAAAGTATAAGTTGTTCATTTTCTTTTAAATATTGGTGTGAAAGCATTTGCAAACGGATCAAGAAAGCTGTGCGGCGACCCATTAAACATAGGGAAGACCATGGAAACACTTCGTTTACTCTTGCAACAGGATTTTAATAAATTTTTGATAGACCAGTTTTCTTTCTAACTCTCGAAAAATAAAATTTTATTTAAATCATTGACTTCATTTCATAAGTGAAGTTCTACGCTGACATCAACTATGATTCTCATACATCATAAACCATAACGAATGAGCTACCAAGTCAAAGAATGAGGCGACCCATTACAAAAACGCTTTTGTCTTTTTTAAAAAACCAATATTTAAACAACGTTCTAAAACATTTCAACATTTTAATCATTAGTGTCAACAGAACAACATTTAATAATTGATGTAGAATAGTTCAACAGTTCAAACCTCCAACAGTTGACGTGCCACGCAGGTCCAACCTCCAGTCCACCGCACTTTAACCGCTGCAGATTCACATTTCAACGCTGCAAACGAAACAACGTCCTCGTGGAGGGTCCTGCGTGTTGTCTGTACACCAGCGCACAACACTCAAACAAGCAGGCCTCAATTCAACAGCAGATCGATGACACCACGCAGATTGATAACCAATCTAATCTCTTCTACCAACGCATGGCGCAGTGTCACAGTGTATCAACTTGCACGACCACGCAGATCGACTGGAAAACACGTCGACGGTCTTGGTC
The DNA here is from genome assembly GCA_000404065.3 of Pinus taeda. Lineage (NCBI taxonomy): Eukaryota > Viridiplantae > Streptophyta > Pinopsida > Pinales > Pinaceae > Pinus > Pinus taeda. The sequence continues at coordinate 534,316 of APFE031013625.1, read as the reverse complement.
TCACGACTGCAGCAAGGCTAACAACACACAGGTTCACTGTTCAGCAACAAACAGTGGATCGATCACGCTCTAATACCAAGTGTTAGAGTTACCACAACAGAAGTTAATACACAAATAAGACACAGCATTCAACCATGAAAAAACACAGATTTTAACGTGGTTCACCCAACCAATCTGGGCTACATCCACCAAACAGAGGCATCAACAATCTTATTATTCAATAGGAGATTACAACACATAATTCCTCACACCCTCTCAGACCAAATATCCTCTACGGGCTTACATTTTATAGCTAGGAGTAGAAAACTCAATCGTAAATTCTCTCACAACAAATATAAGATGCAATAACTCCTCCTCAGGAATAACTGGAGCTAACTTAGCAACAAATCTTATTGTTGTCATATACATGAGATTTTTTTCCAAAATTTATTAACAAAAAATCTCAACAATCATAATGCCCTAAATTCAAAAGTTATAATTATTTATTAATTCTTAACCTGCGACTAACCTAAATCTATGAAATACCGAAAAAGCTCAAATTTCTCGATATGTAAATTTGTGATTTTTAATTTTATTTCATATATTTCCATTTTTTAAATATATTATTAAATATCAATATCTATGGCCTAATAAATTGTACGGCCCTACGGCATACCCATCCAATTCAATAATGGCTGTCAATACGGCGACCAACCATAGAAAATACACAACAAACGGGGAACTTAATGTGGGTAATAAAAAAAATCACATTTGAAGAAATTGGATCTCTCTAGGCTCATGCTAGATATGTATTTAAGATAAGATCTATGATGGTTTAATGCTATAGTGAATGTATATTGATTATAAAATTTTAAAATCATTAAATCTAGTGACAATCAAAATCTTGATTTAATTTATAATCATTTATTTAAATATTTTACAAATTGGAAAATATGAAAGGTTTATGTTAGTTAATTTTAATTATACAATGTTAAATGTTATTCAACGTAAGTAGCCAATTAATAAGAAGGAAATCTATCTATTTCTCCATTGAAAATCACAATGGAACCCAATTTACCCTTAAAACCTATATATCTGATAAATTAACAAATATTTGGAGTTTAGGCTATTTAACCATACATTTGGAATTTAAGCTATTTAACCATAGCCATACAATTTGCCCTAAATAATCAATATTCCAAAAGATTATCTTACACACATCCGAAATTTAAGCTATTTAACCTCAACCATACAATTCACCCTAAATAATCAATATTCCAAAAGCTTATCTTGCACTTCTACTAGTTGTAAAATTACATACGAGAATTGCAACAATTCAACTTTAAAAAAAATAATAATTAATGGAAAAATAAATAAAATAAAACAAAAATATACACAAGTCAAAATATATATATATATCCAAAGAAAAATAATCAATAAATAAAACCTGGTCAACAATAAAATATGGGGTTCATGCCCATTAAACAAATAACAAAAATACTAAAATGAGTTCAGAACAAATAGGATGATAAAATACATAAAAAAACATGAATGATCAAGAAAATAAACTCTAATGAAGAATAAATCAACAACAAATACTATAAAAAAGATGCCAATACCTTAAAAAAAAAACAACAAACAAACAAACAAACAAAACTAAGAAGACAAGACAGGGACCCAACTTATACTGATATTCCAACCATCGTCTCTATTCAAATTCTTGGGTCGTTTTTCAATTTTCAGGGCCTCCCTCAATTTACAATGATCAAAATGACTAACCTTAGCAACAACTTGGGCCTCTTCAATGCAGATGTGAAGCTTAGATTTATTTGCATGCTCCGCCAAAGCAGAGAAGTGAGTCTTGTCATGCTTGATGTCAGCAACATGCTCACGAATCGTTTGATTAATCAAGTAACCAATCTCAAAATATAGGGAGTCCCACAAGAGCATGTGATAACGTAAACACCCTTCATATTCTTGGGGTTCACTGGGTCTTTTACAGAGCTAAAGGAGCTCCATATGGTATTTAAAGGCCGAAAGGTTGAAGCCACCTTATGCTTCCTTAGGATCCTTGCAATCTTGTCAGTGATCCCTTGGATAAAAGGAAGATGAGCACCAAAAAATTGATCCTTAGTATCTTTCTTAGCACTAGGACCTTTTTTAGCTCTGAGGAAAGCCTTAGTACATTGGTGTCTACTATACCCATTATTAAAGAAAACACTTAAGAGATGTGCTTTCTCTTCCTTGAGATGGTTCTCATCAGAAACTCTTCAAGCTTTTGAGAAATGATTTTTCATTCTTTATTTTCCCCTTTCTTAGAGACTTCTCAAGTTACTTTGGTCAATTCGGCAAAGAAACGATTAATTTCCACGACCACTTAAAACGATTTGTCACTCATTATTTTCCATGCTTCTTCTAAGATTTCTCAACTCACTCCAGTGAATTAGGCATTGAAAAGATTAATTTCCATGACGACTTGAAACCATTCGTTACTCCAGTCAATTCGGCAAAGAAACAATTAATTTCCATGAACACTTAAAACGATTTGTCAGTATTTAATTTACCTATTTCTTCTAAGACTTCTCAACTACTCTGGTCCAGTTTCCACGACGACTTGAAATAATTTGTTTCCCCTACTTCCTAGAGACTTCTTAACTTACTAGTCATCCTCCAATGATGGGAGAGTTGGAGTATTTATATGGATGTTGCACACATTGCATCAATGCATCTCACAAGCAACGTAGTTACTTAGAGTTAGGGAAGATCGAGAAATGGATAAAGGTTTTGTGTCGATGATGCTTGTGTGTGTTGTGCTGATGGAAACTTTGGAAAATACCATCCTTGCCTTGGATGCTGCATCCATGAGTTACCATGCTCATCCCTTCAACTGCATGTTGGGTGGAAGAACCTCTTTTCAATCTAGTGAATCTGTTTTGAACAAAGTTGCAATGAAGCTAGAGGACTCTGAGTTGACATCGCCCATCGACGCCCTTCACGCCTTAAGGGATGTGCTGGCGCTTTTATCGTTCAGAGATGTGGTCATATCCGATCCATCTAGATCCCTTCTCAGCTGGACACCACAAAATTCATACAAAGTGTGCTCCCAGAATGGGATCCGCTGCAGAAATGACACAAACAGAGTGGTTGCCATAACACTTCCTGGCTTCGGATTGAAAGGTAGTCTCTCACCATCTCTAGGTACCCTTTCGTTATTACGCACTTTGAATGTCTCTCATAATAATTTCGTAGGAAGAATTCCACCAGAAGTGGGGCAACTTAAAGCATTGAACATAATTGACCTCAGCTCTGATAAGAAGTCTAGAGAATTCCATTGATTCAAATGTTGTGATCTATATCTTAACTCATTCAATGAAGGTTACATTTATACTTGAAAACAATAACTGAAAACAATTATAACTAGAAATACCTAAATTATAACTAAATCCCTAAACTAAATCTCTAACTATACATAAATCCCGAAGGATTACAACATTTTCCCCCTTAATCTGAAGGGACATCTGACATACCAAGTAAAGATCTAAATTTTTCGAACTTTTCACGTCCCAATGCTTTAGTAAAGATATCTGCAATTTGTTCTGATGTTGGACAATGTGTCAGATGAATTATTTTGGCCTCTGCATGATGTTGAATCAAATGGCACTTGGTGTTGATATGTTTGGTTCGATCATGAAACTTTGGATTCTTGGCCAATTGAATTGCAAAAGAGTTGTCAACAAATAAAAGATTTGAAGCTTTTTGTTTCTCCCGCAAATCTTCAAGTATTTTCCGAAGCCAAATGATTTCCTTAGTGGCTTGAGCTACTGCAACATATTTAGCTTCGGTGGTAGAATCAGCAGGAACAGATTGCTTACATGATCTCCAACTGATGGATGCTTATCCAAGATTCATAAAATAGCCAGAAGTAGAGACTCCATTCTCTTTATCTCCGTCAATATCAAAATCTGAATAACTAACAAGATGGAAGTCTAAAACTTTGGTATATTTGATGCCGTAAGTTTGGGTTCCATTTAAATATTTCAGTACTCTTTTTGCTGCTACCCAATGCCCCTCACAAGGATGATGCATAAATCTGGAAAGCATTCCTACAACAAATGTTATATCAAGACGAGTAATAGATAAATAAATCAAACTTCCAACAAGTTTCCTATACTTTGTTGGATCTTCAAATGATTTTCCTTCTTCTGAAGTAAGTTTCAAATTCTGCTCCATTGGTGTAGCAACAAGATACAATCCATCATACTATATCTGTTCAATAACTTACCAACATACTTCTTCTGAGAGATGAAAATATGTTGTGGTTTTTGATCAACTTCAATTCCAAGATAATAATGAAGTAAACCTAAATTTGTCATATCAAAAACCTTTTTCAATTCCTTCTTAATAGATGATATATATTCATCATTGTTTCCTGTGATCATCAAATCATCAACATGTACAACTAGATATACAACTGATCTTCCAACTTTCTTAACGAAAAGAGTTGCATCATCTAGGTCAAAATGTTTATAATTTAACTTTAGGAGATGTTCAGTTAGTTTCTCATACCATGCTCGTGGTGCTTGTTTCAAGCCATAGAAATAATTCATTAGTTTGTAAACCTTTTGTTCTTTCCCTTTAACGAAAAAACCTTCTGGCTGAAACATGTAAACATCTTCTTTCAAATCTCCATTTAAAAAAGCAGTTTTGACATCCATATGATGAATTTTTCATTCTTTTTGAGCCACAATAGCAAACAAAGATCTAATAGTGCCACATTTAGTTGCAGGAGAAAATGTCTCTGTATAGTCAATGCCCTCTTTCTATGCATATCCCTTCGCTACAAGTCTTGCCTTGTGTTTGTCTAGTGAACCATCAACTTTATACTTAGTTTTATAAATCCATTTGCAACCAATAGGTTGGATGCCAACAAGAGGATCCACCAACCTCCATGTGTCATTTTTTATGAGAGCATCATATTCCTTTTGCATTGCATCTTTCCATTGATCATAACTAATAGCTTCTTAAAAAAAAGTAGGTTCACAATCCACAGAAAATTTAAATTCACAATGAGAATAGTTATCCGAGGAACTTCCAGTCTTAAACTCGTCATATTTCTTCAGAAATGTTTGAATACGAGATGATCTTCACGAAGGTTTTGTAGGAAGTTGCTCATCTTCTTCATTTGTCTCAGTTCTTGCCATTTCTGTCCTTTTCAACTCTATTGCCATTTCTGTCCCGGTTATCTCTGTAGAAACGCTTGCATCAACCAATTTCTCATCAATAGCAGAATTATCATCATTGAGAGAAGGAAACTCCATTGACTGATCTAATATAGGTATCCCCCCTTCAAGATGTGGAAGTATATTATCTGATTCATAATAAAACTCTTGAGGCACAAACTTTTCTATTTGATTAAGTTGTCTATCAACAGTGAGGGAATCTTTATCAGATTCAAGAAAAATTACATCTCTTGACAAAATAAATTTCTTGTTCTCTTCATCATATAATCGATATGCCTTAGAAGTCATAGAATACCCTAAAAGAATACATTTTCTGCTCCATTCACTCAATTTATTCCTCTATTTTTTAGGAATCAAAGCATAATATTGAGAACCGAAAACTATGAAATGTTTAGCAGCAGGAAGACGATTATACCACATTTCATATGGATTTTTGTTATTAATGACAAAGGATGGGTACCAATTTCTAATATATGCAGCGCAGAGCATTGCTTCTCCCCAAACCATCAATTTTACATTCTTAAAAAACATCATTGACCTTACCATATTAAGCAATGTTCTTTTCATTCATTCTGCAACACTGTTTTGTTGTGGATTATATGGTATTGTGGTCTGATGTTTGATGCCATTCTCTTGCAAATATTTTTCAAAGTCATGTGAAGTATATTCTCCTCCATTATTAGTTCTTATAGTACTAATATTTAGTTGAGCTTCATTTGTAATCAAGAGATGAAATTTTTTAAACACATCAAAAACTTGTGATTTTTCCTTAAGCAGATAAACCCAACACAACCTTGAATAATCATCAATAAAAGTCAGTATGTATTTATTTCCATTCGCAGTTGGTACAAGCATAGGTCTACACAAATCAGAGTGTATGAGCCTTAATTTTCTTGTAGCTCGAGAAGTAGAATTTTGAATATATTGTTTGTGATGCTTGCCCAATATACAAGCATTACATGGGGTTAATTTTCTAGGAACTGTTGGAAGTCCTTTAATCCCCTGCTATCTCATAATTCTAATACTTTCATAATTAATATGACCAAAGCGTGCATGCCACAATAAAGAAGATGAAAAAGTATCATTTTGTTGAACCAAATAATTTGTGTTTAATGTAACAAAGGACACACCTTTCAATTTCAACAATTTATCTTCTTCTACACCAGTCATTACAGTTTTATTGTCAGATGCTCTTCAAATTTCTACTTTACTATCAAATATGTGGATGGAATGTCCCTGTTGTCTTATTTGTACAAGAGATAATAAATTTCTTTGGAACTAAGGAATGTAAAGATCATCATTCAAAGTATAATCAGAAAGTCCACGACTTTTAACTAAATAGAACCAATCCCCTATGGTTTGATTTGAGACTTATCAGCAAAATACACTACTCCATCAATATTATCACTGAATTGTTCAAACAAATCTCTTCTAAAGGTCATATGACAAGTGGCACCTATTGTTATAGACATATTTGGGCACTTCAACCCCAATCATATATGTGGATAAACCAAGGGCTCTTTAACCCCTGAAAGTGTTGTTTCATACCCTAAAGGAGCATGGTCAATTGATTACATCATTTCCTAGAAGTTCCACCTGAAAAACCACTCAGAACTAGCCAAAACTAGACCATACTTACTGCTTCACTATCAAGGTGCGATGCATACTGGCTCCTACACTAGCCAGGTTTGATGCATACTAAAGAGGCCTTCTGTAGGGTGCGATGAGCAAGAATGGACAAATGGCCGAGACAGTTTGCTAAGTGGATGCTCATGGAATCTTCTAGAAACTTCTCCAATGACACTTGCCTCTCTGAATTCACCCAGGGATGAGTAAGAGATCAATGAAATCTCCAAGTGGAACCAAGAACTATCAGTGGAATGACACTAATAAAAAACCCAGAGCTGACTCACACCCTTGCAAGAAATCTATAAATGGATCCCTCATCTGAGAGATCTGGAGGATGGAATTTTGTAATTTGTAAGGAAGTGCTATTGGTTTCTCTTTGAGAAGGAACATTGTATTGTTGTTTGATCTTGCTTTTCATGAGGTGAAGAGGGATTTGATGCTGGGAGGATGATGCTGGATTAGACAGTTGGGTTGTAATTGTCCCTTCTACTATTAATAAAGTTCTTTGAGTTTTCCTCCATATAATCGTGTATTTTTTAATCTTGTTATTTGTGAATGAAATTGTATGGTCAATATATTTATGATGCTGCATTGTTTATGATATTATAGATTGAGATGCTTTGATGGTGTTTTGTGACTCTACCTCTACAGGTATTCTCTAAAGTAGGACAAGTAGGAGAGGAGTTGCAAGCTCTATCAAGGGAGAGGGAAATCAAGCAAGGAGTCAAGTGGAAGATCCAAGTTGGTCCCCTTTTCTTCTCTCTTATCTATCACACATAAAGGAAATCACAAAGTTCTTTGATTGTTTGTTTCTAAGATAGCCACCCTTCTTAGTGGGACTAGCAGATCGAAAAGACACTAGTTTTCCTGGAAACAAAATTGCGACTCCACTGGGGAACGAATAGTTTGTTTGTTTGTTTGTTTGTGTTGTTTTATTTATAAACTACAGACAGAGCCTGAAGTTAGCCAGATAGCCTTCAAATTGCTCTTGCTATGCAATTGCAAAGTAGATGAATGTTGCTTCAGTCAATCTCCAGGTTAGTTTATGAACTGAATATCTGATTTACAAACATCCTAAATGCCCTTGTGGTAGCTCAATAACCTCCTAAGATCATACCCCCGTACTTTGTTTTCACTGTCCATCATAGCTCAACTTAAATAACTGAACTTAGCTGCAAATTTTGAGCAAAAACCCAACTCATTTTCACTCCTTGGCCCATCGCACTGTCTGTAACTGGAAACCAATATGCATCGCACCTCCCGTGTGTAGCAGGTGTGATGCATCCCTGTTTCTGAGAAGCATAGGTGCAATGACTGAGTAATACTATTTCTCTCTTTGAAATTTGGGTTTTTCCTCCTTGTTTTTAGCTCTATTCAGTTGTTTTGTTGCTTATGATTAGTATCTCATTGCTGAAGCCTCCTTTTTTTACATTATTTAGCCTTCATTGATTAGGATTAGTAAATGTTTTTATGTATTTGTTCATCATTTACAGTCCTTCTTCAAAACGTAGCTTAATCAAACCGCCGTTTTGATGCAAAAAAGTGTCGTAATTGTCATTTTGGGTAAAAAAGAAGAGTGTCATAAAGTCTTCCTCCTCTAGATAGTCGATTGTACTTTTGTCATTGTATTTGACTTGAATTGTTAATATTTGAAGTATCGAAAGCAATTTTATATTCGAAATCGAAAAGTGTCATTTTAGTCTTCCTTTCGTTTTGAAAAAGAAATTGTTGAAATGTCGCTTTGAAAAAAATAGTTCAGATCTGTACTTAGTTTTCCTCTTTTAGCATTCTCACATTAAGGAAACAAAAAACAAATACATGAATTTGCATTCGCATTTACACTGCATGAGAAAGATGATTTAGGAAAAGTGCATTTAGCGTGTGCTCTTTGCTCTTTGTTGAAAGAATCATAATCTTCTAAGTAGCTAGGATTTTCATTGCTAAAAAATAAATGATTGTTTATCATTTTAGATTGCATATTTAGGAATTTTACATCTACGTCACACGGTGAACCTTGAAAAACAAACTTCTAAACAAGATCAACTCTAAAATAAATCTCAATGAACTTAACAATGCTTTGGAACCTAACGCAACACATCTAGAAGTCTAGGCTAGAGATGTGTTCCGGTGTCGTAAAACCTGGTAACTATCGTTTTCATCGAAGGTTGGGTGATTCCTCCTCTTTGATACGACAAGTGCTAGTATGGACTTGTTCTCCCTGTACAGTCGAGTATATATTGGGAGACCACAATAGGCTGATACCCTTTATCCATAGAAGTCGTGTTTGCCACCCTATCGATCGCAATGCACTGACACAGCATTCGGGAAGATTGACTACCGTACATAAGTCCTTGGTAATTTCTCTTTAATTTACCACCAAGGTGTTTATTGTATTTTTGCGATTGGTTTGGTAATCCTTCTGTCTAGATTTCCAGAGTAGTCACTTTCGTTCCTTTTTTATTCCTTAAAAGAAAAGGTCCATCTGAGCACTTGTCACTTTAGGCTCATTAAAAATCGAAGGCGACTAGAGTCATCTTTAGCTTTTTCTTGGCTCTTAAAAATTGAAAAAACAAAGTTGTGTCAAAGCGTCATTAAAATTTATTTAATTCGGAAAAACATCATTTTCCCCTTAATTTTGAGTTGACCAAGTAATCCGCAATCGTGGAAGAAAGTCAATAGAAACCCCGTCGTTTGCGGAGACTAGCAAGTCAACCGTCTTTGACTCTGGAAACAAAACCATTCCAAGCAAAACAGTCTTGTTTAACTGAGTCCAATTCTCCTGGTTTATTTGAAACTTGTGTTTCAACATCATCAGAGACTCCAGTTACTCCGATCATTTTTGGTACATCTGCCTTTACAGAAGAAGCTCTGCGATTACAAGAGGACATTAGAACTGATCCTAGTGTAATAGTAGACACTTCTATACCTGAAACAGCTCCATCTAGAGCTGATCCAGAAACTGAAGTCCACTTACCTGAACATCTGGAAGTTGAGTTCCAGAATTCAGAAGGTGTCACCCCTCTAGTATCTGTCACTGCAGAAGTTATACCTTCTTCAGCTCCAGAAATATTTTTACAGACCTGACGGTCTACCTCTTCCACCCGGATTGATTGCCATGGAGGAGATAGTGGAGGATATTCCATCCAGTACTCCATTGCATTTTGGAACTGGGATCCACTTATATCCTTCTATTCCTGAAGTTAGTTCTTTTAATCCTCCTTCATCGCAAGTTCCTGTCGAATCGCTAGGAAATCTTTTGGATAGACTAAATATGTCTGAGCAGCCATCAACATCTAGGACAGTGTCATCTGACACAGCAACAACAGAACTTCCTGCTACCACACCTATGATTTTTGCTGGTATACCATCTGCCCCAACTAGTTATCAATCACTAGATGGAGTCCAACCAGGTAGTGTTTCGACGACGTGGTCTGTTCCTATGTGTTCATCCGGAATCCTATCTGGCATTTCTTATGTTGAAACTTAGAAAATTGTTCCTGCATACCAGTTTCAATTTGGGCAACCCAGTATTCAAAGACCGATCTATCCTTTGAGCACTAGATTGCCGCCATATGGGGGGAAGTATGTTTTTTCAATGTTCCCTCCTAGAGAACAACCATATGAGAGTTCACAACAAAATTCAGGTCAAATTGGAATTACATCTAGTGGTTGGGTACCAATACTGCCTCAACAGCCAAGAGTTGTATCTTCAATGCAACCAACTCAACCTGTGTCGAATATTCCCACTACAGCTGCTATTGTGACTGTGTCACAAGTACAAGCACTTCCTGTTGTATGTCAATCTCAAGTCTCTCAGGTTGCAATACAACAACCTCTTGTCTCTACAGCTCAATCACAACCTCAGGTTAGTGTTTCCTTACCTGGAACGACTCAGGCTCAAATGTGTACTATCACCCTACATCTTGGTCAATCATCCAGTATTGAGCAACAACAAATGGTCCAACAACCATGGCTAGTACAATATCAACAACCGCAATGCTAGCAAACTTACCGAGGACCTTAGCAACAAGGCTTTGTAAGTAATGGACAACCGCATTTTCAAAATGGTTATCAACAACCATACTATAATGGTTATGCCCATCAACCTTATCAAATTAATCAGCATCAGATACATTATGCTGGTATGCAAATACCTACTACTTAGGGGATCCCATCTTATCATGGGTATGCTTCGCCAAACCTGAATCAACAATTTCCTTTTGTGGCAACTCTAGAGTTACTAGATCTGAACCGGCTAATGAATGATCCAATTGCTTACGCCCCTTGCTGGCCAGCGCTTCCTCATAAACTTCCCTCTAATATTCCTAAATTCATTGGAAATCCAGGTGAAGATCCATCGAATCACGTAATGACTTTTCATTTGTAGTGCTCATCTAACACCCTAAATGATGATTCGATTAGGCTTCACCTTTTTCAGTGAATGCTAACTCGTTCCACAACAAAATGGTATATTGAATTGCCTAGAGCTTCGTTTGATAACTTCAACACCCTTGCCACTACTTTTCTAACCCACTTTCAGTTACCCGTAAGGTACGAAACAGGAATAGAACTCCTTACCAACTTTAAACAGACAACAACCACTCACATATCTGATAATATTCATGAGTGGCAACGTCATCGTCGAATGGTAAAGACGTATGTTCCTGATCAACTTCTAGCTTAGTGGCTTATTAAGTCATTATTGCCTTCTATTACTGAGGATGTGGTGAAGGGAGGAGTTGTCACTGAAGAGCAAGTCATTGCTCGTACTCAATATTTAGACTTGATCTATACTCAATCTGGCACGCTCTACAACAAAATTCCTGACGCTCCTAGAATTTTCCATTCCTCCCCCTCCTAAATCTAACAGGGACTCTCACGCCGGTGATGGCGTGATTGGTACCTCAAGTACGCAAACCACAAAGGCCCCATCTAGTAAAGCCCTTGCAGTTTCTAGTGAAAAAGCAAATGCTAAACTTCTTGCCTCGGAGGTTAATGTCATGTCATCTAACAAGGGCAAAGAACCAAAGCAACCAGGGGGCAAGAAGAAGGGAAAAACAAAAAGAAGAAACAAGAAGATTCGTCTCCTGAGAAATCTTCTGGAAATCCTACTGGGTGAAAGAAACCTAATCAGCCATGTTTCATATGCGATGAGGACAATTATACGAGACATTGTCCACATCGAGCTGAGGTGATGAAATTTTTAAAGACTTCAAGTATCTCGGTGGTATTAACTGATCCATTTCCAAACCCAAAAACTAATCTGGTTGCTATCGATCATGCTTCTCCATCCCAAGTGCTTATGTTATCCATCTCAAAACAACAAAATGATGCTTTGATATCGACAATGAATAAAGATTACTGGAATCCACAGTCATTGAACAACAAGGCTACAAATCAACACAGTAGTTCGACAACAGCTTCGCCAGAAGTTGTTCCGCCCATCATTTCAGAATTAACTATAAAGCCGCCAAAGGGAGTAGTACATAAATTGACATTTAATCCTCATGCTCAAGCAGCACATAATTATAATATAGTGGAGGATTTGGTTTAATCATCATCTGCTATGTCGACACTTGAAGTACTGCAGTATTTCCCCTCCCAAAAGCAGGCTTTGTTATCAGTAATAGGTGGGATTGATCCAACGGATTCCAATCTTGTAGCCTTTAACCATAAAGGATACGAACCTCAATTACTAGCCCAACTCGCTTTCCTTATACAGGAAAAATCCCTCCATAAAATTGTTCATCAAACCATCATTGATGAGGGGGCATCTACCTATATTATGTCAATGAGTTGCTGGAAAACTTTAGGCTCACCACCCTTGTCACAATCATCAATGACATTAAAAGCATTCGATGGAAGAACATACATGCCGTATGGGATTTTAAGTAACTTGCAAGTCGAACTGGGGGGCAAGATAGTAGAAATTGAAGTTGAAGTCATTGAGGGAAACCTTTACTACAATATCTTACTGGGAAGGCCCTAGATTTATGCTATCGCTGTTGTTGTGTCAATATATTTTAGAAAGACTGCATTTCCCTTCCAAAGTGTAATTACAATTGTTGACCAACTAACATTTTTCCCCAATAGTTCACAAGCTACTGGAAGCATTCCGTTGATCCATGGAAGTTCTCAATCGCTTAAAAATATCGGAGTAGGTCTACTAAAAGACCCTTCCTTAATGGGTACTTTTTCCTTCTCGCCTCTGAGTAATCTGGCACAAGTGGCCACAGTGGAAACTTGTCATATGCTATCTTCTACATCATCGAAGATTAAGAAGAACTCTGACCATTTTGATAGTGTGGATCATTGCTAGGTGTTGCCCCCGAGCCCCATAGAAATTTTGTAGCAATCAATTTTCTGGGCCTGGGTGGCAAACCCAAATCAACACTCAACTAGTGTTTGGATAGACAGGTCTCTAGAGTATGGCACCTCTTCCGATCCTTAGTATCGTATACATTCTATAGACGAAGGAATCATTTAGTCGATGATGATAAGAGAGGCACCATGGGAAGATTACCACCATCGTTCCCATCTTCAAGATAGCAACGAAAATTATTCTAGCGACCTTAATCATCCATCAGTTTTTGATTTTATATCAAATAATGTAAATACGGTGGATTCTGAGTGAAATCTGTCCAATATTGAGGAAACTATTGCCATTAATATCTCGACCAAACCTAATGTTGTAGAGAATATTCATGTTGGCAAATCTCATTCTCCTTCAGAACTAGAAATATATTGTGCTCTCTTCGTGAATTCAAAGATGTCTTTGTATGGTCATATGAAGAAATGCTAGGCATTGACTCGATTATCGTTGAACATGAAATCAAGATGTATCCAGATGTCAAACCAGTACGACAACAGCTTCGACCAGTGCACCCGAAGAAAATCACTGCCATTAAGGCAGAAGTTGAAAAACTTTTACATGCTAGTTTTATTTACCCTGTTCCTCTAACTGATTGGGTATCAAATATTGTTCCTGTGATGAAAAAGCAAGGAATGATTAGAGTGTGCATCGATTATAGGGATGTAAATCAAACTTTTCCAAAGGACAACTACCCTACACCCTTCATCGATCAGATAGTTGATGAATGTGCTAGATGCAAAATCTTCTCATTCATGGATGGATTTTCCGGATACAATCAAATCAATATCCGTCCATAGGACCGGTTGAAGACTGCATTTATATGTCCATGGGGCACATCGCGTATCATAAACTACCTTTCGGTTTGAAGAACGCAGGAGCAACTTTTCAAAGGGAAATGAACTATGCCTTCCATGACATCAAGTACATCGTTTAATCGTATCTCGACGTTCTACTAGCTCATTCGCGAAAGTGGATTGATCATCAGCAACATTTGAAAGCTATATTTCTACGTTGCTGTCACTACAAGATACGACTCAATCCACACAAGTGTGTGTTTTATGTTGGTTCTGGTCGATTACTTGGTTTCGTAGTTTCTAAGGACAGAATTCAACTTGACCCATGTAAGGTTTAGGCAATCATCGACATGCCTCCACCTTCAAATTTGCTTCAGATTCAGAAACCCCAAGGGAAAACAAACTTTTTAAGGAGGTTCATTCCAAATTATGCCGAACTTGCTAAAGGTTATACGCATCTTTCGAAAAAAGAAGTACCCTTCAACTGGGATCAAGTTGCGCAAGCTTCCTTTGATGCTTTAAAAGGTTCCCTAGAAAAAGCATTATTAATGTACGCTCCTAACTATAAAAAAGACTTTAACCTGTATCTCGCCATTACAGATACAACTATGGCCATGGTTTTAGTACAATAAGACAATGGAATAGAACATCCTGTGTATTATTTAAGTTGCAACTTAAATGATACAGAAAGCAAGTACTCCTATGTTGAAAAGATGGCTTTAGCAGCTGTTCAAGCAGTACAGAGATTTCGACACTATATACTCTTTCGCAAAACTACCATTTTGTCAGATTGCAACCCTATGACCTACATTTTGTCGTGTCAATTGCTAGGGGAAAATATTCCAAACAAATAGCCATTTTGCAAGAGTTTGATCTGGAATTCACCAAATCCAAATCAAAGAAATCTCTAGTCTTCGCGGAGTTACTTTGTGACCTCCCATTTTCGTCCAACGATTTAACATCTAAAGCATCAATTGTGGATGAAACTCTTTTTCTGATATTGTCAAGCGACCCGTGGTACGGAGATATACTAATCTATCTCGAAACTTAAACCTTTAGGCCTAAAACCTCTCTCTCTGAACATCGACGTATTC
Organism: Pinus taeda; assembly: GCA_000404065.3. NCBI lineage: Eukaryota > Viridiplantae > Streptophyta > Pinopsida > Pinales > Pinaceae > Pinus > Pinus taeda. The sequence continues at coordinate 519,207 of APFE031013625.1, read as the reverse complement.
GATACCAAGCAAAAGACTACATAATCGTCGGTGATACACTTTACAGTTGTGGTGTCGATATAATTCTGTGAAGGTGCCTCACGCATGAGGAGGCCGGAAAAGTCCTGAATGACTGTCATTCAGGTGCATGTGGGGGGGAATTTATCTGGTTACGCTGCTACACAAAATATCTTACGTGCTGGTTACTTCTGGCCCACTATATTCAAAGATTTCATAATCGCAGTCAGAAGTTGCCATGCTTGTCAGATTTTTTATCGTAAAACTATATTACCACCTGCACCACTGCATCTAGTAGTTGTTGTTGGGCCATTCGCTAAATGGGGCATAGATTTTATGACAAGTAACCCCACCTCGGCTGGGGGGCATGGGTATATCATAGTCGTTGTTGACTATTTTACAAAATGGGCCGAGGCGATGCCTACATTAAACAAAAACGGTGAAATGGTTGCTCTTTTCTATTTCAATCATGTAGTCTCTAGATTTGGTGTTCCACAGGCTATAGTCATAGATCATGGATCGCAATTTTGCAATCACATGATGGTTGAATTTACTGCCAAATTAGGACTGTCCCATGACAGTTCTACTCCATATTATCCATAGGCTAAGAGACAAGTTGAAGCATTCAACAAAGTCCTGAAGCGCATGCTACAAAGGATGATCGGAGTCCACAAACACAATTGGAATTTAATCATGTACTCCACTCTGTGGGCATATAGGACATTGATGAGAAATACGACCGGATTTACACCCTTTCAGTTGGTGTATGGCCTAGAGGCTATCTTACCGATTTAGTGTGAAATTTCATCTCTCAAGCTCGCAATCGATCTACTTCCCAAAACTTCAGAGGAAGAGGCTCATTTCGTGGAATTAATCCACTTGGATGAAGCCCGTCATGACGCCGCGCTGGCTAACAAAGCACATAAGAAATGTGTCAAAGCACAATTTCACAAAAATTTCAAGCCTCGTGTCTTCTCGAAAGGTGATCTAGTCTTCCTCTACGATTGGGACTCTGATAAATTGGGAGCATGTAACCTCAAACCATTATGGATGGGCCCCTACATTGTTAAATGAGTATTGAAAAAAAGAGCCTATGAGTTGGTGGATTATGATGGGATTCCACTGTGGTAACCTCAAAATGGGTTGTATCTTAAGCGTTACTATGCTTGATTAAGTGTAGTAATCTCTTTACAGATATGCTTTTGTTACATTTTTGTTTTCATCATGAGTTGCCATTTTGGTTAGGTAATCCACTTTGCATTTGTTGCAGATGTCAAACCCTTTGGAATCATTCGTTGGGTACACCGACAGAGCTAGTCGTTGTAAGCAAAACCTATCTTCTGCAGCCTAGGCCATTTTTGCTCCAAGTGGCGAGTTAGTGATTTTCAGAGGGATATGTATTTTTCGATCAATGAACAACATCGCTGAATATAGCGCATTGATGGAGCTTCTCTCTGATGCCATTTCACATGGCATACGCCGACTTGTTGTCAAGCTATATTTGCAACTCATCATTCTACAGCTTACTGGCTTTTATTCTGTTCGGGACCCAACTATTTATTGCATGTTCCTAAGGGTCAGGATTTTAGAAAGACAGTTTGATTCCATTAAATATCAACGCATTTCTAGAAACTTAAAAACATTAACTGATTCATTAACAAATTATGTGTTAGATAGACATTTGCAGCATTTGTAAAGAAAAGTATTTCACATTAACATTTACATTAAGATCACATAACTTAACCAAAATTAAACTCTGAAAATCAAAAATATATAACTGTTTATAGTTTTTACAAAATGTTTTGTGTTCAAGACAAAATCAGTCATATTACCAAGAAACTCAAAAATGAATGCAGAAAAGCACCCTAGACTAATGGTGCTAGTGATAGCATGTCACCGCCTGTGCGATCATACGCAAGAGCCTAGTCCATCGATTCAGCATGCTAGTAGTATGGCACTGCAACCTTAGAGGTAACTTGTCGGTCCTCACATCCTGAATACCAAGAGTAAGACCCTCGATTTGATCCTACAGCACTGCCAGGATCTCCACTGTGTCCATATCGTGAAGGACAGTCCTTTCTACAACCTCTCCTGCTAGAATGTCAGTTGTCACCTTTGGGCACACCGCTGGTCGCACTGGCCCAACATCTACACAAATATATGAGTTTGATTAGTCTTGATAACATTTAAAAACAAAAAAACATTATAAAATATGATAAACAAAGATATGGTCAAATCATTTTACCCATAACACTCCACTGCTCACCAGCTAGTAATGCCAAATCTGGGTCGCCTTGGAAATCCATCCCAATTTATGGATACTCCACGAAGACCATCTCCTGATGGTCGAACCACTGAAAGAAGGCATCAGAGAAAGAAATCTATGATTGACCAGCATGTCTGGCCATGAGATCAACCCACCTCTGCATCCGTGGTTCCCTTGGTGCTAACAATCCTAGTGAAATGTACTAAGGCTGCATCAATGGAATCCTCTCCAAGGAAAAAGCAGTCAAAATGGAACTGTAGCCAAAGTTCTTGGATCTTCCATTCTTTACCTTGGAAAGCTATTCTTTTATGACCAGAAGTATTGCCCAACACCAGTTGAATACCTTTGGTTCCAGGCATTCCAGGGCGTACTGCATATAAGATCTGTTGGCCAAATGAAGAGCCGTGCTACCAGCCAATCTAGTAAAGGTGAATAAAATGGTCCTCAAGGGCCGATCAGTGACATCTCGGATATTGATCTTGCTGTCCCTACTAGGCTGAGATCCATCTCTACAAAATTGGCGAATATAATCCCTCATAGATTCACCCCCACGGGCAGATCCTGGTAGTGAGAGAGGGGCACCACACCTGGATAACCCTGTCAAAAAGTAGATATCCTCGACTGTCAATGGAATGGATTTGCCTCCAATCTGGAATACCTGGTTGAATGGATCCCACACATCGAGAAAATACTGCAACAAATTGATTCGTTGGCTCATGCAGGATATGCAGAAGAATTTGAGCAAACCACAGTTTCGTAATGCAGTAACTGTGCCCTGATCATGTAAGGAAATCATGTCCTTTTCTTCATGTTCGCGTTCACACCATGTGATCACCATCTTGATCCCATAAATCTCTAAAACATAGACAAAAGATGAATTAGGATCCTGATTTGAGCAAAAACCAAGCAAAAATTTCATGAAAAATCACTGTGTAAAGTTTCCCTTCTGCGCCCATCGTACCCTTCATGTGACAAAAGTGAGATGCATACTGACTGCCCAGTGTCCAGCTCAATATGCATCACACTTTTCGATGCAGACTAGGTGCGATGGATGGAGAACTAGTTCTTCAAACCCCAGGGGCCCAGAAGAAGGGAAAAATTTGCTCAAAATCAAAGAAGGATGGAATGAAAATGAAGAGCTCAGGGTTAGCTCCTACCTGGTCCTAACGGCGTGGAGAATAGTCCACCGGATCTCCCGAAATCAGCTGGTAAATATTGAGGGGGAAAACCACTCCAGAGCTCCAAAATCCCAAATTTGAAATGAAATGGTAAAAATGAGAAGTAAAACTACTTTTTATGTTACTATTCACGTACTTCAAATAAAATGTTAGTTTTTAATTCATTTTTTAGACATGTATATGTATTTTTAATCAATTTGATGGAGCAATTGAGCAGGTTGTACGACCGTCGAAAGAATCTAACGTCTTAAAAGGTAATTGAACGTCTCTGACCATTATAATGAGCAATGTTTCTGTAAGGTTCAAGCTCATTAAAAAATAAACCTGCCACTGAGCATAGTTTCTTCCAATTCAAGCTCATTAAAAAATGAATCCACCCTCGGTAAATAACCTTTGTGATTGCCTTGTTATCAGTCTTTTGAACCTTGGTTGTGTTCATGCCGTCACCTCCATTCTTTTGGCCGATCATACGCTTCGACTTGATTGTTTACCTTTTTGAGGAACAACTGCGATGAGCGATTTTGTTAGACACCCTCTTCACACTGCCATGTTTTGAGAAGTTCCAAACTTACCTAGAACCAGTTGCTACCTGAAAACACCATTCGTTCCTAAAAAATGAATCTCTTTTAAGCTCTCTTTAGACTCATTAAATATGAAAAGGTTGCGGAGCTATTGGCCTTTCCAGCTCGTTAAAGTAAGGGAAAGCACCATCCCTCCTATACATTTTAATATTTTTGGACCTGAGGGATTATCCCACAAAAACATCGAGTGCTTGTCTTTTTCGGCTCCCTAAAGTGATAAGAAAAGTCATCCCTTTTGTATTATTTTAATCTTTTTTGGACTCAAGGGATTATGCTACGAAAAATAATTGCTGGAGTTTCCTTTTCGTCCCTTTTCAAACTATCTAAACATGAAAAGGACCGAGTTTTCCTTGCTGTTAAACTCATTAAAAAATAGTGACAAACTTGTCCATCTAGACAAGAACGAGTTTCATTGTCACTAGGCTTGCTAAAACATAGCGACAAGTTTGCCCGAAGGGCAAATTATCGAACAAGCATATGTTATCCTCCTCAAGCTTGACAAAAATAAAGAGGTACTAGTCAGTAATGGCTGGGGAAAATAGGAAGAAAACTTAAAGAATTTTATTGGTAGCAAGTCGCTCTTGAACATGACACTTTCACTCCATCACCATGATTGAGTTGGGTTGGGTTATTCCGTTCACTGGTCATATCACCATTGGTCCTCCATACCATCCATCTTTTGGGGTTAATTCTACCAATCCATCTCAGTGTTGCTGACATGTTCAAGAGAAGTCATTCATAGAATTCATTGCCTAGCTAACACCTCATCCACTACAATACTTTCACTCTCCATTTTTCATGACCGCCATTCCTGAACCTTGTATCATCAGATCGTTTTCACCTCCAAAAAATCATTTTCTTTGTTTCGTGTCATAGATGTGGGATACATTAAGGCCCTCCTACGATAGGTCACATCTTGTCTACAACAGCTCTTTATCCAAGAAGTTGACTTAGAAACAACCCTTTTAGTACTTTGAAGCTCGCATGCCTCAATGACAAGTTTCTCACTTCCGGTGACAGGTTTACCTCAATGGCCTTTGACCGAAAGATTTTACGTGATGTTCGACATCAGATCATATTTTCACACCACGTGAATTGTATTGTAGTACCTTGAGGGTCATTATCATTATCGATGATTCCTCTCACGTCTGTTAACAACTTTCATTATTGGCTGGTAATCAGACGATGTCTTTCCATGTTCGACTTCAGGACATCCTTTCACATGGATCAACTTGTCCATCAGGTGAAGATTGAATGAGTTTAAAGACCACAGATTTATTTTCATCCATCTGAGCTGCGATATATTCAGGAAAATAAAGACATCAAATGTACACAGAAGCTACACAGATGATCATCCAAGCTAAGGGATGATGACTCTACATACAAAGAATCGCCAGTATGCAACAACAGGCAATTATCTGTTCTATGTACATGAGAATGAATTTATAAAGTTGAGCATGGGAATGCCTGCCTTAGTCAGATCATGAAAATAATATGATGATGATGTATTGTATTGTATCCTATACAGGTCACCTTCCAGTTCGAATACCTCGGATCCTCATGATAAAGCATTTCACCCGACATCAAAAGATCTATGACCTCATGCTTTAGGGGGCAACTGTTATAGACATATTTGCGCACTTCAACCCCAATCATATATGTCGATAAACCAAGGAATCTTTAACACCTAAAAGTGTTTTTTCATACCCTAAAGGATCATGGCCAACTGATTACATCATTTCCCAGAAGTTCCACCTAAAAAACCACTCAGAACTAGCCAAAACTCGACCATAATAATAGCTCCACTGTCAAGGTGCGATGCATACTGGCTCCTACACTAGCCATGTTTGATGCATACTAAAAAGGCCTTCTGCAGTGTGCGATGAGTGAGAATGGACAAATGGCTGAGACAATTTGCTAAGTGGATGCTCATGGAATCTTCTAGAAACCTCTCCAATGACACTTGCCTCTCTGAATTCGCCGAGGGATGAGTAAGAGATCAATGAAATCTCCATGTGGAACCAAGAACTATCAGCGGAATGACACTAACCAAACCTGACTCACACCCTTGCAAGACATCTAAAAATGGATCCCTCGTCTGAGAGATCTAGACGCTAGAATTTTGTAATTTGTAAGGAAGTGTTGTTGGTTTCTCTTTGAGAAGGAACATTGTATTGCTTTTTGATCTTGCTTTTCATGAGGTGAAGAGGGCTTTGATGCTGGAAGGATGTGCCAGATCAGATAGTTGGGTTGTAATTCTCCCTTATACTATTAATAAAGTTCTTTGAGTTTTCCTCCATATAATCGTGTATTTGTGAATCTTGTTATTTGTGAATGCAATTGTATGGTCAATGTATTTCTTATTCTGCATTGTTTATGATATTATAGATTGAGATTCTTTGATGGTGTTTTGTTACTCTGCCTCTACAAGTATTCTCTAAAGCGGGACAAGTAGGAGAGGAGTTACAAGCTCTATCAAGGGAGAGGGAAATCAAGCAAGGAGTCAAGTGGAAGATACAGGTTGGTCCCCTTTACTTCTCTCTTATCTATCATACATAAAGGAAACCACGAAGTTCTTTGATTGTTTGTTTCTAAGATAGCTACGCTTCTTAGTGGGACTAGCAGATCGAAAAGACACTAGTTTTCCTAGAAACACCTGTGTCTAAAATCTAATTGTCATGCCATGAAGAAAAAGAGGTACTAAATATATCTTCCATATGAAAATTACAATGAGCAACAACATAATGTGCATTCTCAGAAGACTGTCCTTTTTCTGGAATTAGATAATCTTTCTTTTTAAGAATTTGTTCTCTTCTTTCATTAATTTTCTCCCAGGGAATTCTACAATTTATAGCTGTATGTCCAATTTTACCACATATAAAGCATTTTATAGTTGTTTTATCAAGAAAATTTCTTTGTTTATCATTTTGTTGTCTATCTCCCTGAATATTTTTGCCCCCTACCTCTATAATTCTTCCTACCTCAACCTCTATTACCCTTAGTATTTCTTTCAGATTCTTCTTGAGGTTTTTGGTCTTATTGAGCAAGACATAGGGTTTTAGTATTAGAGTTATGTGATGTTTCTTTCTTGCCAAAAGCCTTCTCTCTTTCTACAATTTTCCCTACTAATTTATCAAAATCTAAATATTTTAACTGCCCACTAGCTTGGAGAGATTCCAAGTAGTGTGAATAACTAGGGTAAAGAGTTTTTATAAAGGTAGTGAGTTGAAGATCAACTTTAACTGATTCAATTTCATGATTGATGGCTTTAATTTCAGAACCAAGTTTTAGAGGATCATTATCTTTCATTTCCAAATTAAATAACTTGAACAATAGCTGAATTATCTCCAATTCAGAATGTGAATCATAAAGTTCTTTTAGTTTTCTTATGGCATCATATGTCGTTTTACTCTGAGCAATGTATCCGCTTACCTCTTCTGAGACAGAAGTGGAAATTAAGGCATAGGCCTTTTTATCCTTACTTTCCCAGATTGCTAATTGTTTCTCCTTATCAGGATGATCTGGTGAATTCCCTTCTTTTCCTTCATAGATTCCATCCCAGAAATCATTAAAAATAAGTATATTTTTAACCTTCATAAACCATTCTTGATAATGTTCCTTTGCAGACAGAACAATCCCAATTAAAGATACCAAGGAGTTCATCTTTTTTTTTCTTCAGATAATGACAGAATTCTTAAAAAATTTGTTATGATTACAAGAACAAATTTCTTTTAAAAAAATTATGTTTCAATCATTACAACATAAATTTCCCTTTTTTTTTAAATATTTTCTGTATTAACTTATAGAAAAAAAAAACAAAAAACAAAAAGACTAATGACAACCCAATGTTTGTATATTAAAAACAGCCAGAGAAGAGTCTCCACCAAGCACACCTCTACCAACACTGCTTACTCCACCAATGTTGTTGCGCACACTACCAGGTCACGCCTCTACCAACTCTACTAACTGTTAAGTATTCAGTTCAGCAAGCACATCTTCTTCGCTGGTTTACAACAATGGAGGATCTAGGCATTCTGGTTCAATGGAGTTTGATCCAGGCTCTAATACCAATGATAAGAAGTCTGGAGAATTCCATTTATTCAAATGTTCTGATCTATATCTTAATTCATTCAATGAAGGTTACATTTATACTCGAAAACAATAACTGAAAACATTTATAACTAGAAATACATAATTTATGAGTAAATCCCTGAACTAAATTTCTAACTATACAGAAATCCCAAAGGATTACAACAAGCTCTATTATGATTTGTGGTCATGTTCCAAAATCATTGTGCAAATGCACACATCTTCAATCGAACAACTTGTCAGTTAACAGTTTGACAGGGACTATTCCAATAGAATTCGGCCGTCTGGGCAAGTTGGAACATCTTCGTTTGAAGAAAAATTACCTTACTGGAAGCATCCCATATTCTCTAAGCAACTGCATGTCTCTTCAACATCTGAACATTGGACACAACAATCTCACAGGTCCAATTCCTCTTGAATTGGGCTCGCTGCAAAACTTAGATTACCTGGCCGTCGAATAAAAAAAACAAAAAGTTAAGCAAAACATGAAGCACAAAATAAAATGAGGGACAAATGGTAAAGTCTGAGATTTATAACCAGGTGGAAGGCATAAATAAAACTTTCTCCCCCATTTCTGCAACATGTTTTTCAAATCCTAAAGGGCATTTTGTGGCATTTTCACACCAAGAGCTAAAATACCCATAGAGTAACCCTACAGGATTATTTTTAAGGAATGAAAACTTGTCCACCTTATTAACATTTGAATAAGTTTGAAGTGCCACCAATACCTATTTCTAAAGTTAGCCTCCCTCCACCCCAGTCGAGGAGAGTCTACAATAAGTACAATTGCTTTAAATTCATCATTCTCTGCCCTTCTAATAAGTTGTGCAACGAGACATCTATACTTGAGTAACTGCCATCACCAAACATAAAATGGGAAAAGTAATTTTTTTTTCTTTAACATGAATGTGTACATTCTATCTTGACAATCCGTATTTATCATTATTTCACTAAGCATAGCAATTTAAACAATTAATAACAAAGACTTACTCATTTATTCATGAATGTGTGATTTGAAACAATCTTCTTTCTTTTTGTATCCAAGTTTCAAATTTCCATAAGAGTCGCTATATATTTCTCTCCAAACTACTAGATTTCTATACATACATCTACATCTCAACCTCATACCCTCCTAAACGTTTTCCATAAGCATGGCCATATGTTTCTTTGAACATTGCCAACTTTCTGTACATGCATGCTCAGCGCAAACTCAGGCACTCCTAAATATTCTCGGACTACTTTGGAGAGGGGAGAATAGAAGCAACTCCAGAGATAAATCATAATTAAAGGGTGAAATTGATGGACATTTAATGAAACTGGCAACCACATGTTATTTGGAATTGGACAATTTTGAAATACACCTTTCCACTACTATGACAAGTGTATGTGTAACATTTTGTAATCTTCTTTTTCTTGTTATGGTAGGTGTGTAATGTTTTTTAGTCTTCCCATTCTGGTTAATCCATAGGTGTCAATTAACAAATGGCATGGTAGATTTTTAATCAAACTTTGTAAAAAAATAATTTAAACAAGGTTTAATCATGTGATTTAGATATGCAGGGAAGTTAGTGGTGTGAATTCCATCCATTGATATTGTGGCAATGAGAAGAATATACTTGCTTCTTTAAATTTAAACTGTGCGATCAATTTTTTTAATTAGTAAAATTATTAAAGAGCCCAATTCCAATAGGGGGAAGCCTATCGACGTAAACATATATATATAAATAATATACCTTGATAATAAATTTATATAATTAACGTTTAAATTGACTAGTAAGATGTTTTAGAAATTAACATGACATAGATGTTGATATGTAATAACATTTTAAAACAATAAAAATAATAAATATATATATGTGTGTGTGTGTGTGTGTGTGTGTGTGTGTGTGTGAATGAATTTTATCATTTTTTTTAATAGTACATCATATTTTTTAAATATTTTTTTGCTTTTATAGTTTCCAATGTGATAGAGACTTTTGGTCGCCCCAAAACCTCTACATTGTTGTGTATTTTCTATTTTGAATTTGATTGATAACTCTGACTTGGTAGTTAATAGTTAATAGTAAGTTTTAACATTACTAGCTTTCATGTCTTTCGTTTTCTACAATTCAATCATTTTTGTATTTAAGTTGATGATGAGTTGGCCCAACTTTCTAATAGTCCCTGTGCTAAAAGATAACGCCAAGGTATCGATGCTAATGTATTTCCATAATTGTCCCTGATGTCTTTAAAAGCACATCCCAAAATAAAATGATTTTTTGAGTCCACTGCCCCTAGAAGTGCAAAAAGTTCACACCCATTCTTCCCAAGCATCTGTAGGTCTTTTCCACCTTCCCATTTCACATCGAAGTTTATGTGAGTTAGTTATTAATTAAGCAATAAGAATCTTTTATCTCCACGAAATGCCAACTCCAATGAGCTCTTTTTGTTGGAGATCACATGTGGGGTTGAATTCCGCAACATAGTACTTCTTCTTTCTACCCAACTCTTTTCCCCACCTTCCCATTTCACATCGAAGTTGATGTGAGTTAGTTATTAATTAAGCAATAAGAATCTTTTATCTCCACAAAATGCCAACTCCAATGAACTCTTTTTGTTGGAGATCAGATGTGGGGTTGAATTCCGCAACATAGTACTTCTTCTTTCTACCCAACTCTTTTCCCCATATATACTTAGTAAACTTCTCTATAACAAAATTCTTTAACTCCTTGCTATTTTAAGGACATGCATTGAAGTATATATATATATATATTCCAATTTAATACATAAAATAAAATTAAAAATTACGAATAATAGTGACATTTATCTATGTAACTTAAAAAAAATGAAAATAATATATATATACCTAAATAATCAAATTTAATACTGGCGGAATTAAAAAAATCAAAATTACCCCTCATTGTGTTTGAGGTATTTTTGTTATACTTCATAGATTTCAATTCAAGATTGATTTAGGTTAATGGCATACTAAGAATTGATAATTAATTTATTTACGTTATTGGCATATTAAAAATGTTACAACTTGTATCATCTTTATATATTCAACTTGGTTGTTACGCGGGGCCGACTTGACCAGGACTCTGGAAGTCAGCAAAAACAACAAAGAAAGACAAAAGGTTTCGCGTGGTCCTGGAAATTTCTCTAGGGTGGTGTGTGTTGGAAGCATTACTTCCAATCACCAAACCCATTAAATGCTCAACCATCTAGAGAGTTCAGGAGATGACCTTGAGACTTCTGGAGACTTCAGTTGGTGTCTTGAAGAAGCGACCGACAACTAGAATCTAGAAACTTCTTACCTATGTATAAAAATCATTGCTTGGTAATGGAATGGGTAAGTTGTGTTTGTGTTCAATCCAATGTGTGCGTTCTCTGATTTGGTATCAGAGCGAGGTAACTCTCAAGAGCTTGAGGTTTTGTGTGAGGGATCAAAGTGAGAGTGAAATATCCCTGAGGGTATCTGCAAAGAGTCTATGCGTAGCAAGCTTTCCGCGGAGGGCATATTGGCCGAAAGCTTCTCATGTGCAGCAGATAGTGCGGAAAAACGCTGAAGAAATTTTCTTGTGTCCAAATAAAAGAGGAAACGCTGTGGAGAGCTACGGCCTGTGGAGGAAACAAGGCTCTAAACGTGCAGTGAGTAGAATGTCTATAGCAGAGAAGTTGTCTGTGGAGTAAATAAGGGCGAGGACTCTGTTTTTGAATGTCCAGGAGTGTGCATTTTGATCGCTAGAAAATAGCTATAATATAAGGGTATATTTCAAGTATGTATACATAATGGTTTTCTGGTTATATTCATGTTGCTTACACGCTTTTTATTTTGCCCTGCATTTTCTTTATAACGAAAAAGATGATGTTAAAAAATTCGAGTGTTTCATGAAGTTAGTATTAAAAAAAATGAATACTGGTGGTAAAAATGAATTTGTGGTAGTTGTTTGGAAGTTGGGCTCTTAAGTTTTGTGGAAGTTTGCAATTAAGTGAAAAGTGGAAGTTTGGTGTTAATTAATGAATGCCCCCCAATTTTTTTTTAATATTGGTGGTTGTTAAGAAAGATTGATGGTTGTTTGAAATCATGTTTTGTTTGTTAT